>CAIGRF010103929.1:0-11581 GCA_903798235.1 Fraxinus ornus | reverse complement strand
TTGACTCTGATACCACTTGTTGAGTTTATGGACACCACATATCTCACATTGGTATGATATTGTCCACTTTGGGCCTAAACTCTCATGGATTTGCTTTTTTGGCTTTACCCCAAAAGGCCTCATACCAATGAAAATATTGTCCTTATAAACCCATGATCCTCCACACTTATAGTCAATGTGGAACTTTGGTCGCCCACCCAACACATATAGCAACATGGTTGAATTGGAAGTTTCTAAAGCCTAAATATGATAAAGTTAGTGGTGTTAATGATTGAATTGAACCGCCCGACCCTTAAACACAAGAGCTGGATCCTATGAAAGTTGAGCTCAACTCAAGTCCAAAATCCTATACATGTTATAATATCGTACAATTGCAATAAAAATATACAACAAAGATATATGAAATTTAGGAGAAATTGATTTGGAACCCGTGCCATCACCAAGAATGATATGTTAGGTTTTACGAGATTATTTTTATACATGTAAATTGGGCAAGTCTCTAATTTGTTTGATAACTACTAGTGACTCTTCAAATACAAAAGGGTACATATTAAAAAGTCATGTGGTTTCGAATTGGGTGTGAATATTCAAAAATATACGTAATAAAAAGTCATGACCTTTTAATAGGGTGCAATGCATATCATATATGAAAGGTATGATCTAATGGTTCAACTTCGAAGACACTTGAAAATCTATATATAGCATAATTTAATTTCATTTTCTTCACTCCAAATCAAATTTCATATACTAGATTTATAACCTTTTCCTTCGTACCAAATCAAATTTCATATACAGGATTTATATTTTTTTCATTCTTCAAATTATGACAAAATAATTTTCAAAATATTTTTGAGTTTCATACTCAAAATTTAGTATTCGATATATTAAATTTTGGAGGAGTACAATTAAATGTTGGTTCGCCTCATAAAATTAATATCGTGATATATTAGTTTCGGAAGAAGCATTTTAACTTGGTAGACAAACATCTATTTCATCATTTTAGCCCCAATTCATGGGTCGAAATTTGTTTTAAGAATATTTGCATTCGTATACCTCGCTTCATTTTATATATTTTTGTAAAGCTTCAGTAAGTTACAATTTGATCGTATTTTCATGCACATATCTTGATTTCAATAAGTCCAAATTTTATATGGTATTTTGTACGCAAAAGGTTTATTGTCAACATAAATTATGCATCATTTTTAGAACAATCTTAAAACAAACTTCTTGTGTATTTTTATATTATATTTAGAATTGAAAATCAAACATATTCTTCTTGCATTCTTAATTATATTTTTTTGCTTATGAATGCATGTAATTTTTGAAGCGTGAGATGCATTAATAAAATCATGAAAAATCCATGCAAAGATCATAAAAGTTTTGTAGAAATTAAAGTTCATTCTGTTATAATTTACGCAATGCAGGAATTTTTTCATTGAGGATTGGAGTTTCCTCGGTGCATAATGCATACGATTTTGTTTGTTAAATTGGTTCATGTGTATCTATTTGTTGAGTCTTATATTGAATCGGTGCGTGCATAGTTTATATATAATTAATTAGTTAATAATTATTATTACTATAAGTCAAATTAGCCAATAATGGATTTTCCATATTGCGCAAGAGGAAGGAATATTGTCAGATTATTTTTATTAACTCTTTATAATAGATTAAAGTGTTAAAATTTCACGGAGTTGCTTTACTAAAGTATATTTCTCTTTGAAATGATTGGCATTAAATTATTAATTGCATGCACATTAATATGATTTATGTGTTATGCATATATTGAAATTATAACAAGATTTGTACATGTATTGAACTTTTAATTATGTACTTAAATGTTAGATCATGCGAAATTAGTGTAACAACTTAGAGAGAGAGAGAGAGGGAGAGAGAGGGAGAGAGAGAGAGAGAGAGAGAGAGACAGACAGGGGAACCACAACAAAATTCAAATTCTTCTCAATTTCATCGATAATTACACTCAAGATTCTCATACTGGATCTAAAGAAGCTTCCTTTTAGTTCTCAAAATACCACACTTGCCTCCGAAGCTTTTCAAAAACCCATTCAAACAATTCCAGAAAGCAAACCCTCAAATTATAGAAAAGCTCTTTAAATTGGATCCGGTAAACTTCCAGATATTAACCCTAAAAAATCCTTTTCTTACTTCACAAAATTAATCCATTTACTCGTTTTCAAAATGGAAACATCTTGGGCTCCAAGATATTCTTCACTTGAAGAACATCTTCAAGATTTCATTCCCCCAAAATTCCATTTTCTTCCAAGCATTATCAAAAAATTCCGAGTATTATGAAGCGATCCTTATCAAAACTGGATTAGCCATTATTACTCAAGACTAGGAGTGCAGCAGGGTAGCAGATTCCAGAAGAGCTTTCAAGATTGCAGCTAAGAATTGGTGTAGGGGAGTACAGTTTTTAGGAGAGCTGTAAGAACTTCAGTGAGATTGTACGTGTTGTCGTCTAATCTAGTAGATTGTAAGTGTTTGAATCGTTTATAGTGAATTGAGTGCTCTGAGTTTTTCTCAGTTGGGTTTCTCCGTGATCATATATCGTGTGTTGAGTTACTGCTTTCATTACTGTTTATTTATTGCTCATTATATTTGTCGTATTTAAACATAGGAAAAATTGATTTGCATGCTTAATCATTAATTAGTGACTTGTTGCTGATTAAATCTAAATATAATTTTAATTCTGCATTAATATGTATTCACCTCTCTCTAAGTATTGTTAGGGTCGAACTACGTAAATTTAGACTTTCTAAGGTAACCGAACAACCCTTACCCCAAGACCTATAATCTAGGTTGGAGAGAAAATCCAATCTTCTTATGGATTAATAATCATGGTCAAGAAAAGCAGATTCAGGAAAAATCACCAGGATTTTAGCAACACAAGAGAATAAGCTATTGTTGGAAGAATTCGTAGCTCAATACATTGCCAAGAGCTAGACTAATTTTCAAAACAAGAAGACTGCAATAAAAAAATTGAAAACTCAAATAGGAAAGCTATACCATCCAACAGAACATAGGATACCCTGCCAAGCGTAATGGAAAAGCCCTATGGTATAAGGTATTAGCAATAGAAGCTATTGAACATGAAGTTGTTGAGACATTATCAATCAAGCCTGTGACCCCAGTTTGAGCTTATGTGTCACTTATTCCATTTCCTCAAAGGCTTCGAAGGTAGCCAAAAGAGGAATATGTTCAAGCCATCACAACAAGAATTGGAGTTAAGCTACCAAAAATCAGTGCAAAGAAGAAATGGAGAATGAAGAATCAAGTATCTACTATGGGCGAGGAACAAGTGGTTCAGAATGAAAAATCAGCAAAGGTTAATTAAGAAGAATAGTTGAAAGTTCATAAGTTAAGGCAATTATTCCGGTCAATAAGCATACATCTTTAGTCCCATTTCCCTAATGGTTGCAAAATAGTAGGCTGAAAAGTAATTCAAGAAGTTATTGGATACCCTTAGGCAACTTCACATCAACATTCCATTCATTGACAACATTCTACGGATTCCAAACTAAACAGAATTTCTGAAAGAGACGTTGAAAAAGAAGAGAATGCTGCTAGAAGATGAACCATTATAATTGATAGAAGAGTAAAGTGCAATCGTGAAGCACAAGCTCTTTCCTAAATTAAAAGAGCAAGGGAGATTCACTTTACCTTGCTCTATAGAAAATTCACATAATACAACAGTTGATTATGGAGCAATTATTAGTCTGATGCTATTGTAGGATTGGGAAATCCAAAAACAACTTCAATAATTCTACTGTTAATAGATCACTCATCAAGCATCCTTATGGAACAATTGAAGATATGCTCATCAAAACTGAAGATCTCATTTTTTCAGATGATTTCATCATCCTTGATATAGAAGATTAGCACATGCCAGTAATTTTGGGAAGATCATTCTCAACAACTGGACGATCATTAATGGATTTTGAAAAGTGTGAGATAATCTTGAGGGTGGAAGAAAAAACAATAAACGTTTATCACGAGTACTCATACTAAGACAATCGCTTTACCTCGACAAATGTTAAAGGAATTGACCATGAAGAAAATGAAGATTGGGCAAGTCATAGATATAAAACAAAAGTTTGTGGATTGGTTGGAACAATGAGGGACAATAATGGAAACCCTATAATTTGGAAGAAAAAGATGAATTAAAGAACATCTGCCAACGCAGCCAACGTAAGGCTGAAAGCTCTCTTTTTCTGCCACCATAAGTAGCCAAAATATCAAAGCCAAGTTATTGAATAAGCGATTATTGGGAGGCAACCCAATTTTCTTTCCTTTTATTTTATTTTTAGAATATAGGATTAGTAAATTTCTCTGTTTTTGATAGTATAGGGTATCATCGTTCCCGTATTTCCTTATAAGTTATGTTTGAGCTTAAAAAAAATTGTTCTATATTATGATTTATTTATATTTAGTTTGAAGGAACATGACACCTAAAAACATAAACCTATATAGGACAAGAAAAAGGACATAGCAAGTGTTTTGACGTCTATCCTCTACCTTCAGATTTATACCAGGGAAATACTTAGATCTTTTTTTTGTTCCCCTTAATTTTTATATATTACTTGTTATATTTTTATACTTTGAGGACAATATCTATTATAAGTGTGAGGATAGTAAACATCGAGTATGTTATCTATTTTTATTGTTTTGCATGTTTGTTCATGCGGAAAAAATGAAAATTAAGAAAAATAATTTATTTTTAGCTTTAATTTTCTTCTGTATGTTTGTGTGAGCTAGTTAAACTTGCCTACTATGAAGCATATATTTGGAACCATTGTGAAAAATTATATGATGAGTTGATTTATGCTTATTCATATGAAATTTGATAATTTTGCACACAAAATTTATGTTTTTTCATTATAAATGATCAGTTTGATCCATATTTTGAATACATTCTAAAAAATAGTAGATCTTATATGATAAACCTAAATAACCACTAAATTATGCATCATTAAACTAATTTTAAGATAGTCTGGGAGTGATTGAGCTGTTGTAGGGAGATATTGAGAAAAATGTGGATTTCATGTGTGCTAAATTTTGTGTATTGTCTAAGTGTAATAAAATGAAAATTAGATAAAATCTTAAGTTAGTGGTCGGTTCTTGAAAATAAGTGTTTAATAAAGTGCATTGCACTAATCATTGTAGAAAAAGGGAAAAACTGCCTTATTGTGAATTTAATAACTTCTAAAAGATCCAAATGATGACACTCATGGTCCGTTTGATTGCGAAAGTGGAATTTGGGAGAAAGAAAATGAATTACAGGGAATTGAATTGCCTAGAATTTATTTTACTGGAAATTATAAATTAATTGTATTTTATTGGTATAATTTTTCACTTGAAAAATGTTGAAGATTTGGTATCCGTTTGATTTTATTTTTCCTGAAAATTGTTCATTAAAGTGATAATTTTTTTACCATTTGGTCTAAAATTTGTTCCAATTGCTAAAAAAAAATAAAAAAAAAATATCATACCGAATACCATTCGTTTAACTTTGTTTTGTATGGAATTTGTCAATAAAAGTTATAAGTTTTTGTACCATTGTATCTAGAATTTTCTCAATTGCCCAAAAAAACAAAAAAAAAAACAAAAAAAAAAGGTTAACCGGGAAACCATTTTCCCACACGTGGGGAGGGGGGGGGGTGGGTGGAATTAGTTTTCCATGGCAAACAAAATACTCATCAAACAACCATTTCCATGCCATTGAAAAAATGGGCTGTTAAACATAGCCTTATTGAAAATCCCAAAAATAAAACTAAAAAACGAATCAAACTAGTACATGAAAACGCACAACAATCTTGAAAAAGCAGAAGCATGGAACAGAAGACACACTACATGCCTTGATTAAACCCAAAATACTTATTTGAGAGAATTAGACATTCGACAAGGGTTTATTATGTTAGTTGATTCTTGGAGTTTGAAGCAAAAAAAAAAAAATGGAGAATCTTCATTTGTTGATAAGTTGAATTGCATTTAGTAAAATGTAACCAAACTAGAGAGGGTGTGGACGAGTTTATGAATTCAACCTTAGATCACACATTGGGAAAAGAGTTATAAAAATAAGTTACGGATTGTGCATCACACAAGATAAGAAAGGATAAATTAGATCATTGATGATCGAAATTTGAATCACTTTATGAATTTATGAATTTTTACACACACGCAAAGGTTTTGTATTGGATAAGTAAAACTTGATTCTAGCATTATAATTTTGAAGCTATTTATAATTCTGATACTGAAATTACAATCTTAAGATCAAATGTAGATTATCTATTCATGTTTTTTTAAGTTAGGTTATACTTCTGTTGGAAAACAATCAAACGTTCAAATTTGGGGGTGTTTGATAAGTGTACGAACTAGACTATTAAGCTAGGGTATTTGTTGTTGATTTGGATAAATTATATACAAATTATGTGTTAATTATATTTTTTGGGTAAAACTTGAGACAAATTGATGGAATTGGACAAAACGAGCGAAAAATGGGTGAAAAGGGGGGAAATCCAAAGCTAACTTCCACACTCCCAATAGTTGATTCGGACTTAATATCGTTGATAGAATAATGACTGGAGTCAATTGGGTGTAATTGGAAATAAAGAATAAGAAATGAACGAGAAAATGACTTAAAAGAGATCAAGAAACATAACTGGATGATTGAAACGCACGCTATTGAAAGATGTGTGGTACTTGCGAGACAAAAAACTCTTTATTTATTGAGAGCCAACAGCCAAAGTAGCATGCATGGCTGAGACGCCGGCGTGCGTACGCATGGAATTTTTATGACCAACGCTGAAATTTTTCGTTTTTAATTAAAATTCTTATTGAATTGAAATTGTGACGCAATTTTGACCTGATTTTTTATTCCTATAAATACAAAATGTGGGCTACACATTGGCAATTGGCGATCACGCTCTCACCTCTTAATACACATTCATGATTCATATCATAAAATCCATCATAAAAAGAGGTCAATTTACCTATTTTGGGAGAGAAGATCGACGTTAATGTCAATTATATCAAGAAATTGAAGATTTCAACCTTGAAATTTAAGATCAATATTTTTTACATTCTTTCACGATATAGGTGATGATTTTTCATTTTTTTATATAATTTATATAAAATCATGCTATACTTGATCCATTTTTTATTGGATGAGATGATTAATTCAAGACTACTAGTTTAGTCTATTTCTTGTCTTTCATGATTAATTTTGTATTCAATTTGCATTATTTAATCAAGAAACTAATAAATAGATAATTAGCTGTTTGTTGTAGTGCTAGAAAGTTCATAAAAAGTTTCAAACGCGACAAGATTAACATACGGAAAATAGATGTTAGGAATAACAATATCACATGTGCAGTCATATATATATTATCGTATAATTTAATACGTTTTAATCATTCTAATTCAGACTAAAAATATGATGGGGTCGTGATTCAAATATATTTAATTTATTTTGAAAAAGAAAATTATATATTATAGCTTTATTGAATTGTTAAGAAAGTATGAATAAGACTAAATTGCATAATCAAGAATTGAAGTGGAAAACAATAGGCGGATTCGAAATTCAATAGAGTCATCCATAAATTGATAAAAACAAACGATTTTTACATATTTCTTAAATTAATTTAGAATAATTATAAATTAAAGTAATCTCTTTGTTTACATATTTTGAATTCAATAGAAGACTAGTACACTTAAATTGAAATTTATCCCACATTGGACGATAACTCTAATTCATCATATTGTCAACGATCCCGTATATTTGCGGGTTTTGCTCAATCTAACATTTTTTCAATTCTGTGTTTGCCCTTTCTCTTTCTTACCTCTCACTTTTTCAACAAAAAAGCTTTTCTTTTCACTTAATGAAATAAATGGTCCAAATAAACACTTCTTCTCCTCCAGTCTTCAATTTTCAATCTATATTCTCTATTATTCAATCCAAAAAAAAAAAAAAAAACCCTTCATCTCCATTCTCTTCAATTAGATATGAAATTTTAAAGTTAAAAATGTAAATTGTATGATAAGGGTTTCAATTTTTATTTTTATTTTTTAGATCATCATTTTCATGTTCATCCACTTGCTTTCCTCTTTACTTTCTCTCTATACAAACTTTTGGGACCACTAAAATTGATGATTTTGGATTCAAATTAATAACTGGTTAGTGGGTGGGGGTCCTATGAATTAAGAACTGATTTTTGAAATGGACAGATTCATTACGTTTTTTAAATAATTGGTTTGGTAGGTCCTATGAATTAAGAATTGATTCTTGGAAAGGAGAAATAATGTATGATTTCAGTTTGTAGGTAGAGAAAGGAGAAGCTATAAATTAATACTCCCTTCATCCCAATTATATAGGCCGAGTTTCCTTTTTCTCTCATCCCAAATATATAGGTATGTTTCTTAATAATATTTTGTTGTGTTCCTTTACTAGTATAACCTTATTAATTTTTCCCCACTTAATATGCTAACTTCTTGAAATCATCCAAATACACACATTTCTCACTTCTTGAAAACATGGAACAACTCTTATTACTTTTTCTTCTTCAAATTCTTTATTAATTTCAACAATAATTTAGTTTTACATACTGAAAATTAAATAGGGGTAAATTAGGAAAGATCTTGGCAAAAAATAATTTTCCAATGACATTAAAGAAGTTTTCTTAATCCTTGTAAAAAACGAAAAAAGCCTATATAATTGGAATGGAGGGAGTAATTGAAATTTCTGTGTTTTCCGTCTCAAGATAATTTCTAAGTGGATCATGGTGTTTGGCCTTTTATCAGTTTTGCTATAAGCAGTGAGTGTTGTTTGCCTTCACTCTTAGGCTGAATATTGCAGTTAGTTCTTCAAACGAACATTGGCAATTGCTGGCCGTTTGACTTTAATGTCCTCAGAAGTGGCATCACTATATGGGCTTATTGCACAAGCACTGATAATTATTTAATAATCCAAGTAGTATATTCCTATTAATAGAATAGTTATAGTCGGATTTGGATATCAAAAGAGAAGCAGAAGAGTTGATTATGCTTACTGTTTGCTGTTTGCTGTGTGATAAGTGTATTTTATACACTTATTCGGTTCTAAAATATTGTCATTTCGTAATTTTTTTAATGGAATTATAGCCTAATTTATTATATAATGTGTTATTAGGTGAAACTCAGTGAATGAAAGTGAAATTGAAAGAAAGAAGCGAAAAAAGAGGGTTAATTACCTCAATAGTCACTGAACTTTATCGAAAGTTTCCACCAAGTCACTGCACATTAAAAACTACGAGATNATTGTTAAGAAAGTATGAATAAGACTAAATTGCATAATCAAGAATTGAAGTGGAAAACAATAGGCGGATTCGAAATTCAATAGAGTCATCCATAAATTGATAAAAACAAACGATTTTTACATATTTCTTAAATTAATTTAGAATAATTATAAATTAAAGTAATCTCTTTGTTTACATATTTTGAATTCAATAGAAGACTAGTACACTTAAATTGAAATTTATCCCACATTGGACGATAACTCTAATTCATCATATTGTCAACGATCCCGTATATTTGCGGGTTTTGCTCAATCTAACATTTTTTCAATTCTGTGTTTGCCCTTTCTCTTTCTTACCTCTCACTTTTTCAACAAAAAAGCTTTTCTTTTCACTTAATGAAATAAATGGTCCAAATAAACACTTCTTCTCCTCCAGTCTTCAATTTTCAATCTATATTCTCTATTATTCAATCCAAAAAAAAAAAAAAAAACCCTTCATCTCCATTCTCTTCAATTAGATATGAAATTTTAAAGTTAAAAATGTAAATTGTATGATAAGGGTTTCAATTTTTATTTTTATTTTTTAGATCATCATTTTCATGTTCATCCACTTGCTTTCCTCTTTACTTTCTCTCTATACAAACTTTTGGGACCACTAAAATTGATGATTTTGGATTCAAATTAATAACTGGTTAGTGGGTGGGGGTCCTATGAATTAAGAACTGATTTTTGAAATGGACAGATTCATTACGTTTTTTAAATAATTGGTTTGGTAGGTCCTATGAATTAAGAATTGATTCTTGGAAAGGAGAAATAATGTATGATTTCAGTTTGTAGGTAGAGAAAGGAGAAGCTATAAATTAATACTCCCTTCATCCCAATTATATAGGCCGAGTTTCCTTTTTCTCTCATCCCAAATATATAGGTATGTTTCTTAATAATATTTTGTTGTGTTCCTTTACTAGTATAACCTTATTAATTTTTCCCCACTTAATATGCTAACTTCTTGAAATCATCCAAATACACACATTTCTCACTTCTTGAAAACATGGAACAACTCTTATTACTTTTTCTTCTTCAAATTCTTTATTAATTTCAACAATAATTTAGTTTTACATACTGAAAATTAAATAGGGGTAAATTAGGAAAGATCTTGGCAAAAAATAATTTTCCAATGACATTAAAGAAGTTTTCTTAATCCTTGTAAAAAACGAAAAAAGCCTATATAATTGGAATGGAGGGAGTAATTGAAATTTCTGTGTTTTCCGTCTCAAGATAATTTCTAAGTGGATCATGGTGTTTGGCCTTTTATCAGTTTTGCTATAAGCAGTGAGTGTTGTTTGCCTTCACTCTTAGGCTGAATATTGCAGTTAGTTCTTCAAACGAACATTGGCAATTGCTGGCCGTTTGACTTTAATGTCCTCAGAAGTGGCATCACTATATGGGCTTATTGCACAAGCACTGATAATTATTTAATAATCCAAGTAGTATATTCCTATTAATAGAATAGTTATAGTCGGATTTGGATATCAAAAGAGAAGCAGAAGAGTTGATTATGCTTACTGTTTGCTGTTTGCTGTGTGATAAGTGTATTTTATACACTTATTCGGTTCTAAAATATTGTCATTTCGTAATTTTTTTAATGGAATTATAGCCTAATTTATTATATAATGTGTTATTAGGTGAAACTCAGTGATTGAAAGTGAAATTGAAAGAAAGAAGATAAAAATGGCGAAAAAGGACAAGATCCAAAGTTTGGAGGCTAAAGTGAAAATACTCAAAAGTTGTGTCGAAACTCACGATGAAGATTCGAGAATGCTAGGGTTCAAATCGATACAACTAAAAATCAAAAGGAGTGAAAACAAATTAATTTTAACCGCAGAAGGATGTCTAAATTTCTAGTTGGAAATTGAGATCCATTTTTGGTCTAGTAAACATTCGAATTGGAAAAGAGCTACTCCTATCAAAGTTGTAGCCATTTGAATTATCTTTCTAACAATTTTGAATCGTCTTAATCGGATATCGGGAGCAAAAGTTATTGCAAAACTACTGAAACAGATGCAGGTTGGACAGCGACTAATGCGCTACAAAACCGATTAATTTCAGATTTTCAGCGCCGAAGCGCTGTCCCGTAGAGCCCAGGCACTACGCGCCACCACAGATTTTAGATTTTTATTGTTTGGGCCTGATTACGCCCAAAGAATAACGCAGTAGTTGTAGTGTAGCTTTGGGGTGTCATATCCACAGGGAGATGAAAAATGCTGAAGGGTTCTAAAAATGGATAAGTTATCGTCT
>CAIGRF010103927.1:4531-17228 GCA_903798235.1 Fraxinus ornus | reverse complement strand
AAAAAAAAAAGTAAAGTGTTTGCAGATATGCAAAATTTTGTAGAGTTTAAATGAGAAATATCAAAATGAGGTATTTATGAGTGATGATTTCCCATCAGGTGTTTGTAAAAATATAGGTTGTAACTCTCATTTATCTATCAATGAGAATTTGAAGCTTTCTTGTAGTGAAATATGATCGGCTCATATTCTTTTTTGTTTTATTTTCTTTGCCTGATATATTTGTTGGAAATAAATTTCGTCAAAGTAGATAACACGTCTCCAATGAAAATTCAAGAGGAACTCCAAGTAATATATATAAGAATACATAGGAAAATGATAGAAGAATAAGAAGAAGAGAAAATACTTGAATCAAATAGAATGTTGTTCTAAAAACTTTATTTGTACCCTCTCGATTATAAAAATGTTAAGGAATCAACACACAAATAGCTTTAGCGAATTTCAAGTCTAGAAATCGGATTGCAATTAGCACTATTGAAATCCGGAAAGAAGGAACAAAAGAGGAATATGAAATAAATTCGAAGTATAAATTGAGAGAGTTTTAGGGCTATAATACCAATGTATAAAATTGGTAGTATTAAATCATGAATTCTATCACTATTTATAGAATTCTATGTTGTCTATGTTGCCCCCATTCCAGATTTCTTCTTGTTTTTAACCTCCTTTTCACAATCAGCAAGATCAATTCTATACACAAAGATCAATTCTCATACATGAATATTTGAACAACATAATTTATATAACAATATTTGCAAACATCCCCCAAGTCTTTGTGATTTTCATGTGTTGATAGAAGGCTGAGTTGCCTTCTTTTAGAGTTCGACTTGGGTCTTATATTATCTTGGGTTTGAGTCTCGTCGTTTGAAAATACTTGTACCTGGTTTGACCTCTTTGGAATCAATTGTTTATGAAGAATCATTACATTCTTTCCAACTCATAATTGTGCTAGAATTTTCAAGATTGTCTATCAATGATAATTCCGGTGTTTCAGCAAATTTGTAAATTTTCGACAATAGATTTAGTTGTTTTATAGTCAAAACAATTCAAGTTTCTTATAAATCAAACATATGAAACTAGTAGATTTAGTTGTGTAGTATATGCTTAAATCAATGATTTTGGGTGCGCTTTTGGGGCAAGTTCTGAGTAGAAAAGAAAGACAGGGTTTTCGACGTTATTTTGGATGGAAATCTTTGGAGAAAACTAAGATTTCTAAGAGTGTCGACCCTTAATTGTGCCTTGATGTGAAGAAACCTTTTTATAGTGGAAAAATAGATCTTCTATTTTCAATCTTTTATTAGTTGTGTAAACCATCCTATTTGTAGACAATTTTTAGAAGTCTTCTAGTCATTTTTGTGATTTGATATTTTTTATTATTGTGGAAGTCATGATTAAGGGCATGTTTGGGACGAATTAAAATTCGATTTTAATTTAAATCAAAGTCAAATAATCAATATTAACCACATCTTTTCAACCACACATTTCAAAAACTTCTATCACAATTCACTAAACATCTAATTTTAATCCTCATCAAACACCTAGTCTAATTTTCAAGATTCTTGTAAGGTTTATGCTTTAGTGACATTTGTCATGCAATTGATTATGTGCACGCATAATTTTATTACATTGAAATATATGCTGATCGTGTCAAAATTTGCACTTAAATGGCATCTATGTCCGATGCCTCTAATGTTGTTGTTTGAATGAGGCTTCCAATTCCTTTTTGTTATGTGGTTGCAGGTCTACATTTCCTTGATAGGAGTCCTGGTGGTTGGAGCATATTTTTGGACTACACACTCTTCTAAATTGGAGGCGCAAATATTCATTTCGTAACATGTTATACAATGGTGTTCTTTTGCCAAGCTCATGGTTCTGCGTCATTCGTTGCTAAATATTGCTTCGACGACGTCTTTCGTTTTTACTCTATCTCTACAAATGTGAATATGCAAAGATATGTGAGCATCCCATGTGGCCCTTCCTGGTTGATAATAATTATTCAGTACCTAATACAAGTGATTGCTTAAGTAAAACGAAAATAAATTAGTAGAGTCCCGAATATGAAATTTTTGAGATGTTTTAGTTTTCATGTGTTGGATGGCATAATCCTATGCTTTCAAACATTGCCGGCCTCTTTCCTGACTTCAGTTGCAACCTAAAATAGTGTGGAGTAAATGACGATGTATGCATTTGACTAGATTAGGCCTACAAATTGCAATGTAAACATAATGTTTGTTGTTATTGAATGAAATTACTTAGGCCCAATTTGATTCTGCAAGATTTTTCTTGAGAAATGAAAAACAAATTCCCTCTTCCACTTTAGCATTATTTGAAGGCAATTTTTTTCTTGGAATTGATTTTCTTGGTTGGCCTCACACACTTTTATTGACAATTTTCATGTAAAACAAAGTCAAATGAATGGTATTCGGTAAGATAAAAAAAAATTTATATTTTTTTTGGCAATTGGAACAAATTTTAGACTCAAAGGTAAAAAAATGTTATCACTTTAATGAACAATTTCCATGAAAAACGAAGCTAAACAGACACCAAACTTTCAACATTTTCCAGGTGAAAGATTATATCAATAAAACATAATTAATTATAATTCTCATTAAAATAAATTCTAAGTAATTCAATTCCCTGTAATTTATTTTCTTTCCACCCAACTTCCACATCTGCAATCAAATGACCCTTATTTCAACTTTCCAAAAAAGAAAAGAAAATAAAAGAAAAAGGCAACCATACTCTGCTAAATTTGCATCCAAAACTTGTAAACATTCTTGTCACACCGTGTAAGTTTAACTTGTGTTTAAAAGTAATTTTAGAAAAGAAAAGTACATTTGAAAATTAGGTTATTCCTCGTGGGTAAGAATGGAAATTGCAAATTACAGAAATGGCAATAAATGGGAATGGTGGTTGGATATTAACAGAAGGAAAGGAATCTACCGTCCACCTGCGTTGGCCCTCTCAATTTCCAATCGCCCAACAAATTCTCTATTTACAAGGTTAGCGGCACCCACTCGACCCCCATACGGGAGACGTCATTGATGTGGGCATACATTGTATTGCAATAATTTTTACATTCAATTATGGTTCGTGGTAGCGAAGAAGAGTGATTTGTGTATACTGTGGGAATCGAGTCGAAGGGTGATTTTTTTTTTCTTTTGTATATAGTTGCAATTTTGCTTGTGATGACTGAAGATAATTTTTTGATACTGGGGTTTCAGTTTGATTGTTGCTTCGCGGGTTTATAATTAATTCAAGATTAGATAAGCGATTAGGGTTTCTTATTGCTTTATAATATTTTTACTGTATTCCATTTGTTAATTAAAGGTAGATAATTGATTTTTGGGGTTAATTATTGAATATTAGAATATTTCTATATATTTTTCTGCTTATTGGCGACAGAATCACAGACCCTATTTTGCAGTACTTATTTTTTCTGGCAGAATGGATTGTTCATTAGCTAATTGTTCTATGTGAGGTTGATCTTCTAAATGATAAATACACGGTGTACATGGTCAAGAAATTAGAGTAAAATCTAACCTTTTTGAAACTAGATGAGCAAAATGTTATTCTACTGAATTAATCAGTGGTGCTTCTCTGTTTCTTGAAGAAATGGACATCATGGTTCTCCTCGTTATTAGATTCATTGACCATCTTATTATATTTTTCTTTTGGTTTGGGCAATAGGAGAAGCGTGATATCTAATGGTGGGATATTATCTGGAATTGTTCAAGTAAATTTATAAACGTAGTCCGAGTGAAGATAGCATGTCATTTCTGAGATATCCTTACACAACACATAGGTAGAGAGGTTGGGATTTCTCCAATGAATCACACACCTTCATATATGTTGAGGAGTCCATTGGTGGAAAGGAGTTGATAATAGCTTGAAGCCAATCCCTAAAGTGTATGTGAGCTCAGTTGAAATTTCTGGGAATTATACATTTGCATATTGAGAAGATAATTCACTATTTTTTGAAGCCCAATCTCTCCCAAGATGCACTAGCATATATATTATGATTTGAAGAATGACAGTAAGGGTTAATTCTTGATTTTTTAGAAAATTTTATTGTCGGTACTTTGACATGGATTTTCTATTCCTTATGATTTGTATAGGTTGACTTGTTTTGTGATTGACCGATGATGGTGTGTTGTTGACTGTTCTGGAGAATACATCTCTATTTTTTATTTTATTTTTCCCTTGATGCACTTTGGCAGTTATTTCTTCTTGGTGATATAGGATCCTCCAATTATCATAAAATGGGATAATTTATTTTGTTTCTGTTCTGGGATAAATAAACAGGCAAGCGCTTGAGGCTCTATGGCTACAAATATGGATTGGGGGATTGCTGAATCAACAGATCCCTCTTCTTCAGCTGATATAATGTTAGATGCCGGAAACTTTGAGTGCAATATCTGTTTCGAATTGGCACAAGATCCAATTGTTACACTCTGCGGTCACCTTTATTGTTGGCCCTGTCTTTACCAATGGCTTCAAGTTCATTCACATTCCCATGAATGCCCGGTTTGTAAGGCTCTTGTACAGGAGGAGAAATTAGTTCCTATATATGGCAGGGGCAGAACAAGCCCTGATCCAAGATCACGACCTATGCCCATTACTATTCCCAGTCGGCCCATGGGGCTGAGATCAGAAACAGCTCCACGTGTAGATATAAATTATTTCCGGCACACTGAGTCAGATCCCATAGCAAGGTTTGGTCACTCGACACTATCTACATTTTTTGGTTCCCTACCAGCCTTTTTTAACTTTCATTCGCATGGATTTAATGATGCTACTGTATATGGAGCCACTTCTGGAGTTCCGTATTTGTTTTCTGGTTCGTTCCATGGGGGTTATGCTCATGGTTTTCATTATCGTTCGTATCAAGTTGATGGGAAACAGCTTTTGTGGAAGATGTTTATTGCAATTCTCGTTTTCGCCATAGTTATGCATCTGATCCTTTGTTGAAGTTGATTTCTGGATAAGATTTGGATTTCTAGTCATGGGATTGTATATTTTAGGTCAATAGAGACCTCTAGGGTGTTTCTGCACGCACCAATATCCCTCCCAAACCCCAAAACAAAATAAGTGAAGCTGCAGATATGTTTATGGATGTTTAGATTGTGTGTAATTTATCTTTGCTGGAGAGCATGTTGCTGTTAATAAAGTTTATTCTTTTTGCTGTTATCGAAGTTGTTGATCGTTATCTCTTAATTCCAAAGAATGAACAGTTTGATCAGTGTGAATGATACAAACTGACAAATGATAAATTAAACAACACGAATTAATTAGTAGTCAACTTCAAAATGTATACAGATTTCATGGTATGTGAACGCTACAATGTATAACTTCAAGCACCCTTTGGAGGATGTGTGGTTAAAACGTACGAAAAGTGATAGAAAAGCGTAAAAAATAATTATTTGTTTTAAGATTGTGTGGTTAAGATGAGTGCGGGAAAAGTAATTTTCAAAAAATTATTCCCACACAACACAAGGGCTGAGGAACAATAACACTTCGGATCCCAAATTTTTTCAAGAGTGTGCAACTGAGTGTTTGACCAATTCTTTCAACATTTGTATTATAAACTTTTTTTTTATTAAATCTTTTAATATTACTAGTTGACTACGTGACCATAGGGAATTGTTTCCCGTGGAACACGCTCGTGGACCTCTATCTTCTCTGCCAACCAATCTGACCCTCTATCTCGCCCTCATCTCTAGCCAATGTTCTGAATAATTGACCATCGGGTTCTAGTCAACTTTCCCTTCCTTTTTCGACTTTCACACTATGGTCACTCAGTCTGAAAACAATATACATTATCCAAAAGTTCTCCATTCCACTACCTCCAACCATCCATTGCCTGACCCTATTGAACCATCTTGTGTTTCCTACGCATATAAGATGCCTTACTGGCATCAGGCAATGGCTAATTAACTTAATGTCCTTTTTAAAAATGGCACTTGGAATTTGGTTCCACATTCTGTCTCCAAAAATGATGTTGCCACAAGTGGATTTTTCAAGTCAAACGAAATCCTTATGGCTCTATATCTAGGTACAAAGCCCGACTCGTGACTAAGGCAATTCACCGACGTTTGGGTGTTGATTTTCATGACACTTTCAATCCTGTAGTCAAGTGCACAACAATTCATATCTTCCTAAGCTTAGACATAAGCAATAACTGATGTATTCAACAACTTGACATCAACAATTCCTTTTTTTTTTTTCAAGTTTCTATTTCTAAGTGTATATGTGCTAGGCTGCTAGCCCCTAGGTTTTACTGATGAACAATTTCCTGCTCCTGTTTGTCATTTGAGAAAAATTAGGGGCGCTTAACTACTTTTTCGGGGTTGAAATCATTCGTTCACCTTCTGGCTTGTTTCTCATTCAAGATAAATACATTATCTCCCAATCTAAAATGACGGTCCCAAAACCATACACCACTCCAATGTCCAGTAGTATCTCTCTTACTCTCCATGATGGGTCTCTAGCCACCGATCCCACTCTCTACCGTCAAGTTCTTGGTGATCTCTAGTATCTCTTTCTTACAGTCCTGATGTGTCCTTTGCCATTAAAAAAACTCTCTCAATTTATACATCATCCCTCTAAAGTGCAACTGCTGTCAAGTGTATCCTTCACTACCTCAAACACACTATGCATCATGGTCTCCTACTTTAGAAACACTCCACTCTATGCTTAATAACATTCATTGATGCTAATTGGACTAGAAATCTCGATGATCATAGCTCCACTTTCTTGGTGGCACTCCCATCTCTTGGTGTTTCAAGAAACAACTATTGCCCAATCCTCTACTGAGGCTAAGTACTGTGCCTCGACTTCATACTCAACTAAGGTCCTTTGGATTAAACATTTACTCCTTCAACATAAAGTGTAGCTACCCTCACGACCCAACATTATTTTGTGACAACATTGGGACAACTTGTATATCTTTTAATATGGTTTTTCACTCCCCGATGAAACACATTGCTATTGACTATCACTTTATTTGAAATGTAACAAATGGTTCATTTGCTGTCTTCTACATATCTTCTAGTAACAAACTGGTTGATATGCTTACCTAACCGTTGTCGTTGCTAAATAATTGTAATCTTATCATTTCATTTTTACCAATCTTATTATTTGTTCAGCTATAAATGCATGTACTTTTAACGAAAGAAATATAGTAGAAACTATATTTGAGTTTTCTCTATAAAAATGAAGTTAACATAGTTGAAATATTGCGAGAATTTGATCTAGAATATCGTAGATTTAGGGATGGCAAAAAAGCTCGCCGGCTCGGACGGCTCGGGCTCGGTTACAACGAGCCGAGGCTCGGGGCCGAGCCTCATTTTTTTTTGTCGGGCTCGGCTTGGGCCCAAAAAAGCTCGACACAAAAAACTCTAACTAGACCCGAGTTTTTTTTATTTAATTTATAACATGTAAAAATGGTAAAAATTTTAAATTTTTTAAGTAAAAAATGTAGATTTGACATAAAAATAAAATANGCCCAAAAAAGCTCGGCACAAAAAGCTCAAGCCAAACTCGAGCTTTTTTTATTTAATTTATAATATGTAAAAACTGTACAAATTTTAAATTTTTTAAGTAAAAAATGTAGATTTGACATAAAAATAAAATAAAACCTGAGCGAGCTCGGCTCGGCCAACTAAGGCTCGGGCAGAAAGCTCGGGCCGAGCCTCATTTTTTTTGACCGGGCTCGGCTCGGGCCTAAAAAAGCTCGTGCTCGGCTCGAGCTTTTTTTTCCCGGCTCGGACTCGACTCGACTTGGCTCGTTGCCACCACTACGTAGATCCGATCATGTGCATATGCTAGTACATACAGAGTAACGTAAGGTTAGCCAAACGAGTTCTAGTCCATAACGTATTCGGGTCATTTTGCAACCCACTTCTTCAACGATAACGTAAAGGCCCATATTTTCAAGAGTACACTCTCAAGACTCAACTAAACTTGTCCTCCCCACACCAAAAAAGCAGAAGCCGCATAAAATAATCACAATTTTTAATTGAAAATTTTGAGTCTCTGTCTATACTCTGTATCGCCGGCGTAATTAGCCGGGAAATTCATTTCGATCTCGCCGATTATTTCCGGCAAGAGCCTATCAAAGCCGTCAAATTTGAAGACACTCGTCTGTTTTTATAAATACTCGCCTAGGATAAAGGAACTAATATTCGAGGATGGAGGATTATATGAATGGCAGCGAAGATGATTATTATTACTCCTCAGGCCAAGAATCGATCGACGGGATCGAAAATGAAGACTCTGAATCTCGGTGGGCCCCTTCCAAATCCCCTTCCTGCAAGGTATTTACATATAATTGTATACCTAAAATTTTGAGTATGCAATGTGAATACTTGTCGATTATGTCTTTTGTTTTGAACTCAGTAGGAATAGTTATAGAGCTCACTGAATTCTATGTATATTCAATCTAATTATTTTCCTGTGTATCACGTGTGTTCTTTTTATTTATTTTTTTATTTTTTGAAACAGCATATGAATCTTCAGCATAAAGTTGGAAATTGGATTATTGAGTGACTTTGATATCTAACTTTTTAAGGAGATTCTGTAGTTTCGAAAGGTTATAAGTACAGAGTTTTGGGTTTGTTTAGAGAAAGTTTGGTTCTTTGATGGGTTAAGCGAGTTTGCGAAGAAGAATGTTAATCTTATCCTCACCTTAATTATTTTCCTCTTTATCATGTGTATTTTTTAAAAAAAAAAAAAAAAAAATTGGTTTTTTTGATACCATGGAAATACTCACCTTATAAGTGGGAAATTTGGATTTTTGAGTGACTTGTGAGATCTACCTTTTAAGGCATTTGAACGGTTATTAGTACTGAATTTTGGTCTGTTTTGAGAAAGTTTGTTACTTTTGATAGGTCAAGCAAGTTTGTGAAGAAGACTGTTAATCTTATCCCCGCCTTATTTATTTCCCCCTCTATCATGTGTATTTATTTTAGCTTTTGTGACAGCATGTCATTCTTCACCTTAAAGTTGGGAATTTTGGATTTTAGGGTGACTTGTCATAGCTACCTTTTTAAGGCGATTCTGTGATTTTGAACTGTTATACGAATGGATTTTTTTGGGAGAAAATTTGGTTCTTTTGATGGGTTAAATGAGTGTGCAGAGAAGCCGGGCTAATCTTATGTATTTATGTGAAAATTCTTGTTTTGTTCAGATAAATTTGATTGCTGTGGGTTTCGGTTTCATGTTTTTCGCCTGGCTGCTTTGTTGTTACGACCTGAATACAATCGTCTTAGCCAAATAAACCACAGTTATTTTTACTAGCACAATCCTTTTAAGACCAGACTCTTGGGTAATTTGTCCTTGACAATTTTAAGTGGAACTCTAGGTTACTGCATTTTGTTGGATCACCTATTTTATCTTTAGGTTTTCTACTTGTTTCCTGATCATTGTTGTGCCTTTTGCAGGTAATCACGAAAGAGTCTCTCTTGGCTGCACAGGTAAAAAAAAAATAAAATTCATGTTTCTCTTTTCATGTTTAGTATTAACATCATGCATTTGTTGTTCTGGAAACTATATGCACATGTTCAAGGTACTGAACGAGGTGCGCGCAAGCTGGCCCGGACATTCACTGTTATATATATATATATATATATATATACTAACGTATTTTTCCTCATTCTTGCAGAGGGAAGATTTGCAAAGAGTAATGGACTTAATATCTGTGAGAGAACACCATGCCAGAACTCTTCTTATTCATTACCGCTGGGATGTTGAGAAGTTAATTGCCGTTTATGTGGAAAAGGGGAAAGCTTGCTTGTTTGCTGAAGCAGGTGTAACTCTGGTTGGAGCTGTTGACCTTGATTTACCAGAGTCGTCTTCTACAGTTATGTGCGATATATGTATTGACGATGTGCTTGTTAGTGATGTGAGCAGAATGGACTGTGGCCATTGCTTCTGCAACAGCTGTAAGCACCCCTTAGTTGGATCTTGTTCTAAGCATCTATTCTATAATAATGAAAATATAATCCATTACATGAAAGTATGGGGGTTAAAATTGTATGATTGTACTATCCCAAAAAGAAAAATGGATCCAAATCATACACAAAATCGTATTTTGATAGAATTGGACTGGAATTGTAACAGAATTGTACGATTCTTACTTTTCCAACAATTCCATGAATTCAGTGTAAAATGGGGCCAAAAAATTGAAAAAAAAAAAAATTTCAAAACGATTGGACTGGGTTACTAGGTAGTAGGCACATCTTGACTGCATGAAACTTGGGCTAGGGCCATGTTTCAATTTTAGGACGTGTTCAGTAGAGAACAAAATCGGATTAAAATTGAAAAACTAGCTGCATTTTATTAGACGAGTGAGATCCAAAAACGGTTATATTTTCAATCTTAATTGGATTTTAAGTTATATCGAACACGCCCTTAAGTTTTACTTTTAAATTACAAAGAGAAAATGATGATATATTTTCAGTTATAGCTTATAAGATATAATTTCTTCTTTTTATAGAATATAATATACAGTTTCAGTAGATGTATTGATGAACACAAGTTGTTCTTAATTTTTCATCAAAGTTCTCCATTTTTCAGTTTCATAGATTTGAGCTTTAATCATTTTAATAGTACATTACCAATTTTTTGGCGAATCATTTATAAAGTACTTGAAATTGTTTGCTATCTTTTATTATATGTTTTAAGCTGATTATTGACTTATAGTTATTATAATTAGTTTGAAAATTTATTTTCATTTTTGTGTTCCTTTTAAAGCAATATTTAGTAGAATCTTACGATTTACGATCTGATTCACCTATCAAATTCGCAAGACCCCTCCACCGATCCGATCCAAAAATACAATTCTGACAACCATGCATGGAAGTGCTTTGCTATTCTTCTATGCGGTTTTGATATGCATCATAAACTTACACGGAAATTTCATTCTGCACATTTTGGATTGAGCAGTGTCACTTTTGTTTAATCATAAGAATTTTGTTTTCCAAATTTTAATTGTTTAACTGTAACGTGGGAAATTTTTAGTTCTCTTTTTGACCCAAATAAGTCTGTTCAGGTTGGACAGAGCATTTCATTGTCAAAATAAAGGAGGGCCAGAGCAAGCGGATTAGGTGCATGGCCCACAAATGCAATGCTATATGCGACGAGGCTGTTGTTAGAAAACTAGTTAATAAAAGACACCCTGATTTAGCAGAGAAATTTGATCGATTTCTTCTTGAGTCATACATCGAAGACAACAAAATGGTTAAATGGTGCCCGAGTATACCTCATTGTGGGAACGCTTTACGGGTAGAAAATGACGAATTTTGTGAGGTCGAATGTTCCTGTGGTTCACAGTTCTGTTTCAGTTGCTTATCAGAAGCCCATTCCCCTTGTTCATGCTTGATGTGGGAGCTGTGGACAAAGAAATGCCGAGATGAATCAGAGACCGTTAATTGGATTACTGTACATACAAAGCCTTGTCCTAAGTGTCACAAACCTGTGGAGAAGAATGGTGGCTGTAATTTGGTTAGTTGTATCTGTGGGCAAGCATTTTGGTAAGAGTACTTTTTATGAACCTTTCTTTTTTGTGCAACTAAATGCTCATTGGCAATTTGGCATAACCTGCATGTGGGAAATGATTCTCTACCCAATCAAGTGATCTGATGCTTGTATAAATTCTACATAAATTTAATGCCCTAGATTTTAGATCATTAGGTATATTCATGTGCATTTGATTCCAGTACCTATCTCGGGTTTTATCTATTATCTTCTTCTTTTTCTTTACTTTTTATGTTATTTTTCGTTATCTGGGGAATTTTCTCTCTTTATTTATTTATTTTGTGTGCGGTGGTGGTGAGGTAAGTGGGGGTTGCTTTAGAGCCACTATTCCAATTTTACACTTTCTCTAGAACTTTTCTCCTGACAACAAAGAGCTGATGTTTCATATTCTTGTCATCGGTGAAACCTACAGTCTTTCTTTTCAATGAAATAGAGACCAGCCTTTTAGTTCAAATTGCAACAAGAACTTACTGTGAAATGGAATCCAAATTCCTGCAATTTTTTTGTCATCAGAATGAGAAAGGCTGTCCTCTTATCCTAATTGTCTGAAGTTTATGGTTTGCGTCAATGAAAAATCAGAGGCAGTTGCTGTACTTGGGTTAAAAAATGATTGGACATGATTTAGTGCATCAAAATATTAGGAAAGGTCATGTCTTGAAAAAAACTATGCGTCTTTTTGCTAATTATGCGTCCAAAAAAAATAAAATAATATGCATGTGATATTGTAACTACCCTCGACCATTTCTTTGGTGAAAATCTTTTCTTGTTCCCCCAATGTTTAGGTTTAGTACTGGTGACGGGGGGTAGAGATAGGGGTTAAGTGACAATGTTGTCTCATTTGCTTTTGTCCTTTTTTTTTTTTCCCTGTTTTTGCCAGAAGAGTTGCGAGTTTGTGAGATCATGATGATCTTCTATTGAAAGTGTTGCCTTCCTAGAAATTCTTTTTCATGCGTATGTCTCTTGTTTACATTGGTTTTTCTAGGATTAAATCCACCAATAGCCATCCAACTTTATACTTGGTTTCACGATGGCCACCCAACTTGATTTTGTTTCACCATAACCTTCCAACTTCATATAACGATTCTTTATGGCCTCTAAATTTCATATAACATTTCACTATGACAACTCGACTTCTTTGTACCATTTTCACTAATTTTAAAAGGGA
>CAIGRF010103909.1:16090-27186 GCA_903798235.1 Fraxinus ornus | reverse complement strand
TTGAAAAGCTGCCTGCAAAGGCAGCGCCTATTGTGCAACACGCATTGCCTTTGCAGACAGCTAGAAAGAGTTGTCTCCTCTTTCAAAAAAAAATTAATTTTTTTTAATGGATAGGCTCGCCCGGGCCACGGGCTTGAGCCAACGCCCTAAAATGGGCTCAACTCGGGCTTTTTACTGGCCGAACTCGAGCCGTTCGAGCCGCCGAGCGTTTTTGTCATCAATAAGTTTATGCACAAAATTACTTCAACCTAAGCAAGAAAAAGTTGTACATAGGGGTCGGACAGAGGTACTGGGGCAAATGGGTAGCGAAAATTAGACTCCCACATATCATAATGAGAGTTTGGTTGGGAACATACAATTCCGCCGAGGCCGCCGCCTATGCTTACGACCGCGCTGCCTATAGACTCCACAATGAATATGCTCGCTTGAATTTTCCAAATTTGAGGGACCCAAGCGAACTGGGATTTTGCGATGGTACGAGATTGAATGCTCTGAAGAATGCTGTGTGTTACGGACCTGTCAAGCCGCCACCTCATCCGCCATGTGTCAGCAGGGGGTGGCCCGCACTGAGTCACGTGTCGATCGAGGCGATGTGCATAGGATCACGTGTCAACCGAGGCGATTGCGCATGGGACGAACTGAACAGCCACCAGTGAAGGAACCGAACTCATCTACGATATAATGCGGATGCAAAGGCCCGTACTCCGTTTCTACAATTCTACATTTGCCTCGCCTCGCCCTTGCAAAGATCTTTTACAACGAATCTTTCCAAAGTCAAATATCTGACTGATGGGATGCGTGGCAGGACCCAAACGGTCTATTCAACTACTTTTGTCAGAAACATTCAATGCCGCCAACCTATGGAAAGACAGATTGACACCTAGGATAGGACGAGCTCTGAGGATCCAATAACACGTGTCCCCTCATCTAACGGCTCTCCGCTTCTCATCCTTAGTATAAATACTTCCCCCTTGTACCTGAAGAAATGGAGGAATCCCATTTTCTTACTCCAACCATATTGTAAACTTGGTATCATTTTCTCTCCCTCACATATCCCTATTAGCACACATTTATATCAACCACTTCCCGGCGAGTATTTCACAGTCGGCAAACTATTTTTCGGTTGAACCTAAACTGACTTGACCGTCGGAGTGCTCGTGGCCGCTCCCAACCCCTTCGAGAAAAGCCACGGGTGACGACGTCATGCTACGTGTGCAGGAAAGGGCAGACTTGAAGACTTATTCTGTTGACCATGTATCGGAGCCATTTTCCGAGGTCAACACTGTGGATGCCAAAATTCAAGCAATTCGCCAAAAGGTTAAGAGAGGAAAAGCTAAAAGGATTGCCAAAAGAAGTGAAAAAAGTAAAAGAAAAAAAGGTTGATTATAATTCATTTTCCCTGGAAATGGTTTCGCCAAGTATTTCTGAAGATGGGTTTTGGAAGGGCGAGAATTCACCTTCATCGTTTTCCTCAACGGATTGGGACCTTGAATGTTGTTCACTTTCTCGGATCCCATCTTTCGACCAAGAATTAATTTGGGAAGTTCTTGCTAATTAATCTAATATATGGTCAATTCCATACATGGGCGGACCCGGGGGGTCCAGGGGGGCATGTGCCCCCCAACTTTTGAGATTTTTTTTTTATAAAATCATGTTTGGTATCGATTGAAATTTAAATTTTAATATAAATGAAAGTTAACAATTAATTTTAATAACATATTTAATAGAATTCATAACTGTTTAATTTTTATCAAAATTTACTAAAAATTTGATTTTAATCTCCACCAAACAGGGGCAAAATCAAAATAATTTTGAATTTCGATAATATACTAATTTTAAAAATTCTCCGATGATCGTACGCTAATCGAATCTACAAATTGCTTATATCATTTCGAAACTTATTTCAAGAACTACATTATGGGCATACCGAATAGTTCAAACTAATTCAATAAAATATTATTAAAAATCTCGTACCTTATATCAACTAACAATTTCTAGAATACAAGAATCGAGTGCGTGTATTCATTATGTTTCCGGAGCATGTATGTATGAGAGGTAAGTAATTTAAGTATAGATCCTTATTTCCAACCTAATGACAAATAATTAGGCAAATTTTGTGCTAATTATTTTTCAAAACCTATTATTTATTTTTTCAACTTATTTAAATCATTTATTTTAGTTTACTAATTAAAATCACAATATGTTGTTCAAACATTTTTTTAATATTAAATTTCACAAAATGCACTTATTGAAAAGAGAATTTACATCTAAGCTCGATAAAAAAAAAAGAGTTATATTAATTAAGTAAAATAATCAAAATACACAGAATAATCACGAAAAATAAGTTTGTGGCGTTATAGAACCACTCACTGGCGGATCCGGGGGGTCCAGGAGGGGCACGTGCCCCAAACTTTTGAGGTTTTTTTTTAATGAAATCATGTTTGGTATCGATTGAAATCTAAATTTTAATCTAAATCAAAGTTAACAATCAATTTTAATAACATATTTCATGAAATCCATAACCGTTTAAATTTTTTCAAATTTTTTCAAAATTTATTAAAAATTTGATTTTAATCTCCATCAAATAGAGGTAAAATCACAATAAATTTGAATTTCAATAATATGCTAATTTAAAAATTCTCCGACGATCATACGCTAATCGAATCTACAAATTGTTTATGTTATTTCGAAACTTATTTCGAGAACTATATTATGGGTATATCGAATAATCCAAACAGATATCGAAAATAGTTATAAATACGTTAAACGTGAGTCTTTACAAAGACGTTTAATCCGCATTTTTTTTAAAAAAAAAATTCAATTATTTCATTAACATTTACTATTTTTGCGATACAAATTTGTCAATATAATTTTCATCATTTTATTAGGAAATTTTCAAAATTTTACATCCGAAAAAGTCATATCCCATGTAAATTTTCGGATGTAAAATTACATGGGGTTTGATTTTTTTGGACATAAATTTTCAATTTTAAATGCTCAAGTTAGTGAAAATATCCCATGGCTAAAGAGTTTTTTTTTTTTTTTTTAATTACGCTAGTTGTACATTTAAAGTGTACATTTAGATTGAAACGGTGTAAGAAGTTTTGTAAATTTATAATTTAGGTAGAGGGACTACTTAAGTATTTTCTGTTGAACAATTAAAATTTGAGCTCAGTATTTAGCGATGGCTAAATTTCGACACATGTGATTAGTTCACAAGACCGTTAAAGAAAATGATACTTAAGTTAATGAAAATAATTAGAGGGGCAAAACGATCATTTATGCTCATACCTAATTATCAAATCTCATACGAAGATAAAATATATATACGGCAAGTCAGATGAAAGTATTACAAATTTATTGGCTTCTATGATCTTATATCTTCCAAAAATTCAGTATTTTGCCTTTAGGGGAAAAAAACAAAGACTAATAACTAAATTAGGTGGTCTATGGTCTACTAGATAGGATTTAATTATTGGAGCTTGGATGATATATGTTCGATCAGGTCCCTACTGCAGCTCTATAAAGTATTGAGACTTAATTATAATTATAATAAAAGTTTTGGTTTAATTGTAATTACAATAAAGTTTTGTACTTATTTATAATTGCTATACAAGTTGCAATATTAATTATAATTATAATTGAAGTTCTAGAACTACACATGTAATTAAATGTAAACTAATTAGATATGGACTTTAATTAAAACTCATATTTAGATTTTAATTAAGACTATTGTTTGAAATCGAAATTTTTATTCTACATGGATTGGAACATCTTTATCTCTATAAATGAAGATCAGATATATATAAAATCGTAGAAAAATCATAATACATAATTTCATGGTGTTCAAATTGGAGATAGAAAAAGTGAGAAAAATTATATTTTCTTATTATCCAATCCAAACATTCGTTTATTGATTTAATTGAAAGAAGGTACCCACCCACCAGTGTAATCTCAACTTTGGGGAATGCCTCAGAAGATTTAAAGGTTTGGAGCATCAAGTTTTTGGAATTAAAAGGCTGGAAGTTTGTAATCCAAAAAGTTGAAAGTTCGTGATTCAGAATTAATTCAAGAATTAACCATCGAATTTAGGTAAATATTCGAATATATAATTCTTGATATAACATACACGTGAATATCTAGACGATCTTATTTACTAAATTAAATAAATTGTGAATTTCTAGATAATTCTACTTCTGCATTCCAACAACATAAATACATATTAACATGAAGAATTTTATCATCCATGCAAAAAGAGTAACATGGTGAGGGAAGCCATTGAAAAGTTGACAAATGTAGTCAACAGATTGGAACGAAACCAAACTCATGTTCTTCCGCTCGAAACCGAGGTGGAGTCCCCATAGGGAAAAAACGGACGACCTCCCACCAGAAGAGCTTTCCATTTTTCAGGAAAGGAAGCACGGAGGAATATCTCACTACGTCATTCCCCTTTCAGTGAAGACATTCTTGCTAAACATTTGCCTAATGAATTTCCTAGCAAGGAAATCATTCAAACCTTGCTTATAAGCAAGCCGACCTTGCTTATCAGCGAGCCGAGCTGGCTCATAAGCAAGCCGAGGTGAGGTTGCATGTGCTGTAACACTCAGATAAATTTCCTAGCAAGGAAATCATTCAAACCTTGCTTATCAGCGAGCCGATCGGCTCATAAGCGAGCCGACCTGGCTCATAAGCAAGCCGAGTTGAGGTTGCATGTGTTGCAACACTCAGATAAATTTCCTAGCAAGGAAATCATTCAAGCATTGCTTATCAGGGAGCCGACCTGACTTATAAGCAAGTCGACCTTGCTTATCAGCGAGCCGACCTAGCTCATAAGCAAGCTGGCCTTGCTCATAAGCAAGCCGAGCTAAGGTTGCATGTGTTGCAACACTTAGTGAAAATTCCTATGAGAAATTACTTAAGCTCTGCTCATGTGCAAGCCGAGCTAAGGTTGTAAGTGCTACAACATTTAGTGCAATTCCTAAAAGAAATTACCAAAGCCCTGCTCATGTATAGGTTGAGCTAAGATTGTAAGTGCTGCAACACTTAGTGCAATTCCTACAAGAAATTACCAAAGCCCTGCTCATGAAGCAGGCCGAGCTAATGTTGCATTTGCTGCAACACTTAGTGGAAATTCCTAGAAGGAATTACTTAAGCCATGCTCATGTGCAAGCCGAGCCAAGGTTGCATGTGCTGCAACACTTAGATGAATTTCCTACCAAGAAAGTCATTCAAGCCTTGCCCATCAGCAAGCTGAGTTAAGGTTGTATGTGTTGCAATACTTTTGATAAATTCAATATATTACAAGGGACAGTTCATTTGCAAGTCAAAACGTGACACCTGTTCAAGACATTTATTACTGTAATAATTGTAAAAATGGAAAACTAAGCCAACTGTGTTCAAGGCCAGTTCGTCATCAAGGCGAGCACTGACTTGGGGGGTAACTGTTGATATCCGACCTGCGACCTCACCAAGGTGAGCACCGACCTGGGGGTAATCCGACCTCATTAAATACAGTTTGTTATATGCATTAAGCTTATACTAATTTAAGGTCGGGTATTTGAGGTCAACTCGTACAAATGACTGCCGTTATTGAGGAGATATACTGATTAGAGATTTCTTACATACTGTCAAATATCCAATCAATCAATTATATTTGGATATGCTCATGACATCACCTCCTAATTCCACCAATCATATGCCTTAGCTTCCTTCTCTAAGTAATTCATTAATTGATGGGAACCACATGTATGATAAACTCATGATGACTTGACAAGTCGAGCTCATTAAACCAATCCAAATGTGTCAATGATGTACTTTCTCAACTCGGTATTATAGCTGATAAGACTAGAAAATGATATATACATGTCTATCTCTCCCTATAAAAAGGGTGAAGGTATCCTCAAGAAAAGAGAGGGTTCTAAACAATTGATATTTAAAATATCTCATTTGGCAAAAATAAAGGAAAACACTTGTAATTTACTCTTGTAATTTATAAGTCATTATCAGTAAAAATTATCATTTACATTCTAAGCTGGCTTGGATTTTGTACATACAATTTTAGTGTCAACAAGATCAAATGCGGAGAAATCTAATGGATAAAGCCCAGCAAGTCGAATCAAATTTTTCTTATCAAAATAAGAAAATGAATCTTGTGAACATAAACAAGCTACACAAGTGTAACCTTGTATTTACCTCCGAGAAACGATCATTCAATTCTTGAAGTTGTAGATCGATGACACCATTAAGTAACATGCTAGCTTAGTTAGAATAGTTACATTGCAAAGGGTAATACTTCTACTATACAAACCTTGTGTTCTGAGCCAATTTTATCACAACTGCAAAAGAAGTAATGCCCTAATAATTGTGTCCATATCGGAGGGAATGAGAATCGAAACCTAAAATTGGGCATATTTCAAACCAACATTTCACATAACCTCAACACAAGCAAACAACAGAAATGAAAAATTAATTCCTTTTGAATATTATAACCTGATATATTTCTCACTCAAAAAGAAGGAAATTTTACGCTGTGAAAATCAATTACTGGCAAGTAGTTGGAAGTACAAATTAGGGAGACTCTTAATCGCCCACAAAATAATTTACAGACCCTATAACAAAAACAACAATGCGACATAAAATCAAACAACAATCATATTTGACACAAAAATACAGCGTAAAACTAACAAGAATTCATTCAAACAAAAAGAAGTTAAATTGTACATTGGGGGTTTGACAATTACCTTTGAGAGAAGCAGTGTACTGTGGATAGCAATCAGAATCGGCTATGCGAGTTGCACTTGGGTATGGCGGTGTTTGGGCTCTTGCTGAAGACATGCTGACGTCCCGAGATTTCTCCGCTCTTCCTCCTCTCTAGTTAAGCAATTGATTTTGAAGCTCTTTGGGTTTTAGGAAAAAAGATTGAGCCCAAAAGTTCAGGGTGGACATGTGCCCACTAGGCTCCGCCCCTGCCTCTGAACATTAGTTTTTGCTATGTCACCAAAATTCAGTGGTTAGTAAGAAAGGTTGTTAAAATTACGATGGTCAATCAAAAATATTATGGAAAGTATAGTGACCAATGGAATAATTAATTCAATACTTGAGTTTTACTCTCGTATATTTTATCTTATGTGTTAAATTACTTTAATAAAATGAGATATTAAATGCAAATCGATGTCATTATTTTACTTTGCAGCACTTAAGTAAATAAATAACAATAGTTTCACTTTTACTTTGAAATAATTAGTCTTATTGATTTTATTTTTTTCAACTCAACAAGGTCGCAAGTTCCGTCGACTCAAATCAAGATTCTAAATTTGGATTGATCATAAGGCATTTCAATAATTCAAAGGAAAAATTAGGGTCGATGTACTTTTTGGCTAGTGTGAGATCAACTCCATAACCTTTAAAAGTAAGGTTTTGACTCCTCAACCTATTCAAATACGCGAGATTAAATCTCAAAGTGAAAAAATTATTAATTTGACCGTTAAATCATGAATAAAAAAATTCTTTGAAGTAATGCCCTCGCTATGAATTAAATATTAAAATAATATTTAATAAAAAAAATATGAAAAATAATAATTAAAAAAAAAGAAGATAATATAAGTTTCTTCACCAATCAGTCCCTCTAAAATCTATTCATGCAGTTATATCCTTGAAATCAAAGAAGAACCTAATGAAAGAGCTCACATATGAATTTTGTTAGAAGGTTTTTTTTTTTTTTTTTTACTTTTTAGTCATTAATTTGAAGCAATACAAAAAAAAAAATTTAAAAAATAAATTATCCTTAGCCCTTGTTTGGTAGATATTAAAATCCAATCTTTAGTAGATTTTGATAAATGTTGATAAAATGTGTTGACATCGAAAAATGGCTCCTACACGTGGTCAACAAAGAAAGTCTTCAAGTCGGTCCTTCCCTGCACACGTAACACGGCGTCAGTCTCCTGTGACTTTTCCCGGGGGGGTTGGAAGCGGCCACGAGCACTCCGACGGTCAAGTCAGTTTAGATTCAACCGGAAAATAGTTCGTCGACGGTGAAACACTCGTCGGGAAGTAGTTGATATAAATGTGTGCTAATATGGTGCCAATATGTGAGGGAGAGAAAATGATACCAAGTTTACAATATAGTTGGAGTAAAAAATGGGATTTCCCCCTTTCTTCAGGCATAAGGAGGTAGTATTTATACTAAAGATGAAAAGAGGAGAGCCGTTAGATGGGGAGACACGTGTTATCAGATCCTCATGACTCGTCTCATCCTAGGTATGAATCTGTCCTTCCATAGGTTGGTTGGCATTGAAAGTTTCTGACAAAAGTAGCTGAGTTGACCGTTTGGGTCCTGCCGCACGTCCCATCAGTCAGGGATTTGCTTTTGGAAAGATTCGTTGTAAGAGATCTTTGTAAGAGCGAGGCGAGGCAGGTGTAGAGTTGTAAAAGAGGAGTACAGGCCTTTGCATCCGCATTACGTTGCAGATGAGTTTGATTCCTTCACTGGTGGCTATTTAATTCGTCCTCACATAATCGCTTCGACTTATGTAATCAGTTTATCCCATGCGCAATCGTCTTGGTTGACACGTAGCTCTGTGCGGGCCACCCCATACTCACATGTGGTAGGTAAGGTGGCGGGTCTGATGCAGGCCCGTAACAAAATGTATGGTTGAAAAATTGTGAATTTTATAAAATGTGTGTTTAGAATTAATTATTGACTTTGATATGAGATTTTAATTAAATTTTACAAATCAAATAGGGGCTTAATTTCATTTGCTGCTTCATTCTTTCAAACCATTCCCATTTTCTTTCTTTCTTTTCATAAACTCTATTAATTCTGACTTTATTTTTCTGAAAAAGATTTAACCATTTTAATTGAAAATTCGAATAATTTGCTAAAAATAAAATTTAGACAGTGTTTTTACAAACCAACATGTTAGACTTCCAAGTCAGATCTCATTCCTATCCATTTGCCACGCCATTAATTTCAAAGCATGCACAAAAAATAAATAATAAGAATTAGAGTACAACAATATTCCTAAATTTGCTATTAATATTATTTCATTGAAAAATATATAGTTGATAAGAAAAGAAACAAAAATAAATTATAATTTTAACGACTGTCATATTTGTCCATCACTCTTTCTCCTCTTTTCTCTCTCAAAATCAAAATTCCGTGAATCTGAAAAATAAAGAAATTGGCAGAATTTAGTGATAAGAAAGAAAAGAATCCGAGGTTTTGAGTAATATCAATGGCGTCAAAAAAAGAAAACAATTTCAAGAATAGACTTGAAAGTAACACCAGGGTTGGCGGATTGTCCAAGGGTCAATTGTCACTTCACCGGATTCTTCACACACTCTCCACCGTTCCTCCACCGCCGCCTCCCCGGCCTTCCCACAACTACCAAGAAGAAGTAGAGACACCCATCCTTACTGATGAGCAGACGGAGAATAAAGTATTATTAGGTATTGACTTGAATAAAAATTTGGCTCAAGATAATGATTGTGACTCTCCGCCTGCCAAGATCAGTGGCGGCGCAGCCTTTTCTACTGTAGTCGAGTCAAAGAAAGTGAGTTCTTTTACTGTATGTGATCTGAATTTAAACGAGAATCAAGAAGTTTCGTTGGGAAAGAATGAGATTCAAATACAATATTGTTCAGAAGTAGAAAACAGTGGAATCGACGAAAAGGATCGGAGAAAGCAGAATGCCAGATGGGAAGCGCTTCTTAAAGTGGCGGAGATTTATTCAAGAAAGTTAGAAGAAGAACGTACAAAAGATGGTTGGCAGACTCAGAGACGGAGAACGAGTGGGAAAGTGGAAATACAAATTGAGTCGAGACAACACAGGACAAAGAACCAAAGTGAAAATGTGGAGGTGGTAGAGGCGGAGTTGTTGGCGCCGCCAGTGGTGCGGTCGAATCGGAGGGAGCGCTCAGGCGCTGCCATACAAGTTTAGGGACTCAATTGTCGATTCATGGACAGAATTGTCCCAACAAAACAAAATCAGCAAATCAAACCCCATGGCAAAGACACGGGGCCACACACAGTACTGTTCCTTACTAAACATGCATGCATGATGCAATTTCAATTTTAACATTTTGTATTTTGAGGTAATACGAGAGTCATAATCTATGCAAAGAGTTGGATTCTTTAGCTTCAAGAAAAACATTCTACAATGACATTTTATTTCTGCCAGGGTTCATTTGATTGGCAAAGGTGGAAAGACTTTCTAATGCCACGTAAGTTGAAAAATAAAAACTTAAGTACCTCATATGAATGTATTTTTCATGAAATTGACCAAAAAAAGTTTAAAGCGGTTGTATCTTGGAATTCGAACTCAATTTTCCACTTTCATATCAAACGGTCAAAGTAGAAATTGAATTTTTCGGATATGACATTTTTCATGAAATTTAAACAAATCAATCGGACCCTTAATGTAAATATCCCTTTTTTCGTGCTCTTATGTTTGTTTTCACCTAAGTAGGTTATTCCATCTTTCAAGCCGTGAACCTCCCAAGTAATGACGTGGCACAATTTTTACCACAGTGAGATTAGCCCCCCGGTTTTTTTGTAAATGTGAATTAAAATTTAAATCAAAAGTAATAATTAATTTTGACCACATATATTTATGGAATCCACAACTTTCAACTGCACATGATTCAATCAACTTTATCAAAATCTACTAAAAATCTGAATTTTATCTAGAGACTTACTCTTAATCTATAAGCTCATCCAAACATGCTCCTTATCATGTTTAGACATTTTCAACAACCTTGATAACATAGATCTCACTATCTAACTGATAACAAGGAGGAAGGACAATTAATCAATTGAGATAATTCATTCGAGCCAATTTGAGTTTTGAAACGGCTCTAGTTTGAGACACTTTAAGACAAGTACTATCTAGGTAAACTAATATGGCCTATTCTAATTATAGTCATACAAAACATTGCCAATTTGCACGAATATATTCCCAAATCAATTAGTAAAAATAACCCGAAAGAAGTGATAGATATTTTAGTTAGCATCCATCTACATCACTACTAGTCAGGGGCGGACCCACGAAGGGCCCAGCGGGGGCGGCCGCCCCAACTGAAATTTTTTTTTTTTTTTT
>CAIGRF010103909.1:0-13781 GCA_903798235.1 Fraxinus ornus | reverse complement strand
ATATTTTGCTTGGTCTATAGCTATTGAACAAAATCTCATATATAATATTTGGGTTGGGGTTGTCAATTTTTGGACAATGGATCATCAATTGAGGTATTGTACATCCCAAGTGGTGCTTCAATTCCTAAACATTATATTAAAATTTGTGACAATTGGTATTAAAGTAAACTAGAATGACAATTTGGGACCACCTTAGTGGTCTGAATCTTGAATTTCTGAAATTACTTTTGTTAGAGAAATGTTTTCAAAACCATAATAAATGTACCAAGAAGCACTTATTTTTGCTAATATTGTTAGTTTCATGTATATTTTTAATAAGGCAAAAAGACATGTAAAAGAAAGGATCATTTAGTGAAAGCACTTATTTGGAAACAATTATAATAAAATGAGTAATGCCTCCCATGAAAGTGTGGATAATAAAATCTAATGTTAATCATTATTCTAAAAAAAATCGTCTAAATTATGCCTAACTTGAAGTTTGACCTTAAAATCTAATCATACTTTACACTTGTTCACGTTTAGGCGAAGCCTAGTCTAATCTTGCTTCGACTCATAAAAATTTAAAATTCGACATTATAGTCTAGTTACACCTTACACTTTTTAAACATTAACATTAACCATTACAAGAAATAAATTTTATTTTATTTTATTCTCTCTCTTTTGGATGGTTGCCAATTAGTTGAATTGGGTCCTGATAGGAGGAGATTCAAGATATATTAGCTCAAGAACAACAAAAACATTAAAAAAAATCGAACAAAACAAACTGTAAAAGGAGAAATTCATTAATAGTTGCCCTAAGGCAATAACTCAAACACCAGTGCCTCTATCACTGTAAGAAATAGCCACCGTTTGAATGAAATACAATCAAGGTAAATATTACAAGGTATTCGACACTCAGACTAAACCCATATATTAAAAAAGAATTCAGCCTTCACTCAAACAATTGTTCACACAAGAACACAACACTCATCACAGTAGAAATCAAGCTCAAAATTACAATATAGTAAGAGTGACAGAAAATCAAAATAGAGTTTTGATATTCAGAGAGAATGAGAGAAAAGAACTCGAACTGTGCAGAGAGTGAGAGAAAAAATATCAGAAGCTAATTACATTGCAAACCATAGGAACCCTTTTATAAGAGTCACACAAAGGTCTTTCATCCAACAGTAGTGGAGATTACACTTGGCGACATCTTGGACGTCCATTTAAATAGGTAAGTAAAACAAGACTTTCTTAATTTTTCAGAAAAACGATTTTGCACCAAAAAAAAAAAAAAAAAACACAAGGATAAGTCACTTAATTGGTCAATCAATTCAACTAAAGGGTTGTTGCATCACTGTGTCATTCCCTTCAAGTCCCTCTCCTTTAGGAAATTCTGTGAAGCCAAAAACCAATGGACCATGCTACACTTACAAAATCCTCCAATAGGGGGACGTCAAGTGTCAAATTGGTAAAAAATTATGTAAAACATTTTGTACATTTAGATTTATCCAAAAACAATTCGAGACAAAAAAATGTAGGGACAGTAATAGCCATAGACAGACCAATCAAAACAAGAAAACTTTTGGTGGAAATAAATTCTTCTTCTATTACTGCTACAATTTATCAAATCAAACACGAAATCAGTAAATTAAGAAATATGTACAAAAGGAAAAACATTAATTCTTTTTTTTTTTTTTCAATTTAAGTTTTCCTACGTTTTGTTGGGACAACTGTTGACCGGTGTCTCGACAATCGAGTCAATGGTTCGAGCACCGAGTCTCTGTACCGATTTGGCAGAACATGATCTCTCCGTCGCTTCGATCGCCGCAACATTGGTGATCCCTTGTCCTCAATATCTCCGTCAATATCCGCCGCCGTCAACGGCTGGCTTCGCCGCCTTAACGTCTTTTCATTCAACTCATTCTCCCCCGTCTTATTATTCTAAAACTCAAAGTTTTGTCTTTCGGACTCGTATGCAGACTCGGATTTATTGTAGTCTTTGAACTCGCCCAATATCATTTTCGCAGCTTCAATGAGTAGATCAATCTTTTTTTCGGCGTCATCGAAGTCATCTTCATATGTCTTTTCACCTTGTCGATCGCATTGATCACCACCTCCGTCACCGTTCAGGAGCGGCAGACCATCGAATCCTACGGTTGTGCTACTTGGGCTCAGCCGTGCGCAGCTGGCTAAAGACTCGGAAGGTTCATCCATCTCTGGAAAAATGCACACGTCGCCGTTCAAGTCAATTCCGGAACCATTATCTTCTTTTCTCATATTGCTTTCTACAGGTGATTCTTTGATTTCTGAACTGATAAGTGGTGGCTCCGTCATGGTGATTTGAGGTGGCCGCACAGTGGAAATTATGTGCATAATCCTGAGCAAGCACAATTGGGCTTTAGAACCTTTACTGGTTGCACAATACATGGAATTGAAGCTGACCTGATTTGGGTTCTCCAGTGATTTACATGGAGGGGAAGAACTAGCCATAGACTTTGATCGAAGCACAATAGACTACTGGGAAAGGGCCAAGAAAGACTAGTACGAGGCGAATTTTAGGCTTTTTCATAGCTAAATATTAAAATAATGTTATTCATAATCATCCATTAACTTGATTAGCCAATGTAAAACTCATTTAATCCTGAGCAAGCACAATTGGGCTTTCGATCCTTTACTGGTTGCACAATACATGGAATTGAAGCTGACCTGATTTGGGTTCTCCAGTGATTTACATGGAGGAGAAGAACTAGCCATAGACTTTGATCGAAGCACAATAGACTACTGGGAAAGGGCCAAGAAAGACTAGTACGAGGCGAATTTTAGGCTTTTTCATAGCTAAAATATTAAAATAATGTTATTCATAATCAACCATTAACGTGATTAGCCAATGTAAAACTCATTTATTTTAGATATTAATTTATTATTTAAGTTAATGGAATTACAAAAAGAGTAATGTTAATCATAGTCGACGACTATAATTGTCATCTTAAATGAAATAATTTTAACGATTACAAAATATGAATATCTTTAATTATCCTTGTTCTTAATTATTAAGTTCATACCACATAACATGCCACGTAAATTGACTACCACAATCGCTAACTAGCAAGAATGTAATAGTCAAAAGTAAGGTGTGATTTATTAAAACGGTAAGCTTAGATTTAATTAGGGTTTTAAATCGATTTATAGACAAACTTCTTGTCTAATAAGATATTAAATATTATTTAATAATTTACAATATGCCTCATTTGATAATTTATTTGAACAATAACTAACTCATTATAAATCTAATTCGACAAAAATTCAACAGGATAAAAGTACCATACGAAGGGAAAAAAAAAGTACAACTAATTATAAAAAAAATTGGACTAATGGAATGTTGCCTCATTAAAATTGAATGAAGGAAAAAGGAGGGCAAGGAAGTGAGGAAAATATCTAGATAACAAATCATATTCAACCAAAGAGAAGACATCGACGATGAGGGTTTTTTTTTTTTGTTTGGACGCCGAAGGAAGAAATTCAGCCACAAAAGAAGAAAAATGCCCATAAAACAAACAAAATCGAACCCCAAACCTTAAATTGTATAGACAAGTAACGAACAATATTACAGTTCTTTTTTTAAAATGACGAAGAAAGAGAATTGGGTCAATGACACAAAATCCCATATATCAAAAACCGAATTTTTATAAAGACCCAAGAAAATAGATGTTGACAATCACTCATGACGATACATCGCAACAACTACAATAGCCTTTAGAAAGGCTCTTTAGCTGAGCAAATAAGTAAAAGTAAACATAAATGAATTTTTCATTGTTCACAATTAAAATAAAAGTTACTTGTTTAACATTTAAGCAATACTTACTTTTATAATAGGTAATTTATTGAAAAAAAAAAAAAAATCTTCGGTAAACTCTTCTCCCGGTTTAGATTAGATTAGTATCATGGACTGTTGATACTTGATATTATTGTATGAAAAATTATTGGATTACATAATATACGTACACACAGGAGTGTCCCTTATTGTATGCATATTTATTTTTAGTACGATTAACATTGTAACATGTTTGGAAACATAATTAGTGATATCCAAGCAACAGCCCAACACTTCGAAAACATCAATACCAAAACATTAATTAATTACACATTATATTTTTTTATTAAATTAACTTATTTAAATATTATATAAAAAAATTAAATTATTTTGCAAATTTGCGCATAGTCTTTCAATTAATGTTTGTATAGTAACGAACATCGATGTTCATCTCGTACTAAGTAGCAGTAACATGTCATATTAATTCTTTAGTTAATAAAAGATTTAATTCAAACGTCGAGACCTGCTAAAATTTTATCCAACCAATGGATTGATATGACAGGTCATCGATACTTAGCATAAGATGAAAACCGTGCTCATTAAATTATAGCATCAAGGTAAGGGAATATATTACAATACCACATGTGATGAACAGTATATATAAAAAAAAGGGCATAGTTTTTCATAATAATGATTCTGTGCCTGTAAACGAAAAATTAAAGAAAAAACAAATAGCTGTACTTCGTCTTTCAAACGATAGCTATTCCTAATTTTATTTCTAGCCATAACCAATTCCTTTTACCTACCGACAGACGTCATTTTTGCTTTACTCGTCGTCTGCATGTTTAGTCTTATTGTTGTGAGCGTGGAATTTGACTGAAAGTGGTCTGGCATCCCTAGTAGCCCTGTCGACTCCTCTAATGCAAACAAAACCTGTAAGCGATTGAAAACACGTAAATGCAGTAAGTAAATGAATGATTTAGAGATAAAATCCATCTCGTTTTCTTAGAAGATAGTTGTGTCGAAAACAGAGTTTCTTTTTTTGGTTTCTTACCTCTCCAGAAGCAATATTGGATTTCTTCAGTTGACATGCCTATATTACAAGATCAAACATTTCTTATATCATTTGCAAAATTCAAATCCATAGTTGACTTTCCAATAAAAATATGCAAAATAATATGGGTTTTTCTCACACCTTTAAATATTGATGTTGCACCTGTTCCACAATATAATGATCGCATTCGTAGTCTCCAAATCGATTCTCTTGGAACAGCAATAGGGCATCGAGTGGTTTTGTGGTCAGCAAATACCTGCATAAATACAGGAGCTTTAGGAAGCCTGGCCAATTTCTATGGCTACTACTGGCATTTGAACTGAAGATAAGAATAGTTGTAATCTCACCTCATTGACCTGAAAGTATGTTCCATTAAGAGGGAAGGTCCCTCTAGTAGCTGTTCGGCATGGAATCTGCTTCCAACATTGTTGACATGTCAATGATTGAGAAAATTGGGTCAAACAAAAACACAAGTACAACAACTAGAATGTTTAATGTGTTGTAGTTTTACTCACCAAAATTGTTCCTTTGACTGTCTTGTCGTTTTGTTCTTGATCCATATTTCCGGAAAAGCATGCACTTCCATCGCATGGTGTTGCATCTAGGGTGTCGCCCGTCTTTCCTGATTGTTGAGAAGAACTCGCCATTTCATCTGAGTAACCAATAGAAAAAATAGCACACATTAAAGATTGCAGAAAAAGGACAGTGTGAAGTCCTCTGTTAGTTTGTTTACCTGTTGTCCATATTCTAAGAAGGTATGGACATGGATCATCAGCTTCTCGTTTTTCAAACTGTCAAATGAATAATAAGAAACTTAGAATGACATTTTTATGCATTACAGTTTGCATAAATGAAAATGGAAAAATAAAAACTAAAAACTAAAACTAACCTCTGCCAAAATGGGGTGTGAATCTGGAAGCTCATAGCTGCAGTTATACATTGAAAACTGTTCAGCGTTGAATATATTGAAATTCTGTCCATGGTCTCGTATGGGGATCTAATTTGCAAAAAAAACTTTACTCGGGCATGGGGAATGGGGCTATGAAAAACATCATCAGGTGGCTTGTTAAATGCCATTAGGTAAACTCTAATTTAAAGTTAGTTACACATGGAACAAGATCTAAACAACTTAATATTTCCAGAAAATGCAGCAGCGGGTTTTTAATGATTGTGCTGAGCTATATGAAGGTAATGTCCACTTACACTCGGTGCACTGTCCTTAATCGGAAAACTTCTTTTATTTTAGGCATTGGAATTGAAGCAGCTTCAGGACTTATAGCTACCAGTGCTTTCGAAATATCACTCTCCGGGTGTAAGAAACTTGTTTTCTCCAAGAAATTCCGTACATTTTCTTTGAGCCCTTCAACATTAAGTCTGATGGTAGGAATTTCATCTTCTGACTCATAGCCAAAGTCTTCAATGTCTCTTATGGGTGTTTCACTTGAACTGGGCTCAGGAGATGCTGGAACTTCGATAATGGGTTCACAGTTGTGATATTCATACCTTACTTCTGAGAAATCACCATCAGAAACGGGTAGCAGTTTTGGACTCCTTTGCATCAGAGGGTCTTGACCAGCTGGAACTGGAGCCTCAGATATTATTACATTTTTCTCTTCCGGCCCCGGAAGTTGAAGCCTAGCACTGCAACGATCACATTAAATAACAGTACACGAATAATGTTTTGCATATGTTGCTACTCTTGAATGTTAATATTGTGTATGTATATGGTATGTTTGTTTGATAGTGACAACCTTCAAACTTCAAAGACCTCTTTAATATACCTATCTTGGATACTTCTCTTTCCTTTTTCTTAATTTTTCCACAAACTATTGATTTTGTGGGTTTCAAGTCAACCAACTAAATGAATAAATTAGATCTACTGAACTTTGACATAATGGTAAAATTGATCCCTTCACCCCTCCATATTAAATTGTCATTATTGATATCCAAATTGAGCATCTAATCTGACACAAACCTTGCAAACGCGCTTGCAAAGTGCTTGCACTCTCCTCTCATCGGACAGGCATTACAATTAGGCTTTTTCTTTGTGCAGAAAACCTGAAATATTTTAGCTTGTTGTCACTATCATGGTGATCTTCAAAGAAAAAACAGATGTTGAAGGAAGCATGATTCTGTAATATTTTTAATCCTCATGACTGACCTTTCCAAAAGTAATCAGCTGATAATGTAATTCATACCTGTATTACGCAACAATTAAAATGGTGAAAGAGCAGGTAATTAACATAATAATATTTGTTAAATACATTTATATCCAAATAAGATAAGTTGCCTCAATTACAATGTTTGCTGATCAAGAGTACAGAGGCGTGGCCACAGGTACTTTTGGATGGCATCTACCATAGGGTACCTACATGGGAACTACATTAGTACATTGATCCCAGAGTGGCATTGATTAGTAATGTAATACTTACTGGTTTAGAAGATGTATTTGAACATCCTCAGGTAATGGCTGCAGAGGGACCCACCCGAGACGCACAACAATTCGACCAACATTGGTGTCAACCTTGTAGAAGAAGGTGTCATTAATGTCAAGAACAAAGTCACAATCTATTAAGCTAACAAATTACCATGTCTCAACGACTCAATCTTACAGGGAAAGCAACATGATGAAGTGTCAAGAGCCGCACACACTCTACACTCTTCAAGCCAAGTCCTGGGATACTCAGTAAGTACTCCCTGTAAATGATGGATAATCAAAAGTGAAATCAGTACAGTTGAGAGCATTTTATTGATTCTTACAACCTTCTTTTTGTTTCCAGCTTCCATTTGTTATCAAGCTAATCGAGAATCTATTTATGATCATTAATTAATCCATTTATTAACTCACCTTGCTTTATCAGGTGGAACATTTCTTAGCCATTCTAGGTCAATACTTCCATGATCTTTAACTATGCGATCGAGAAAATCCTGCAAAATATAAGTGAAGAACGGTTTTAAAACTGACAGCGTAAAAGATAATGATTACTAAAACAATTATAATAGTCATTACCAAAATTTATTTTTTCACCATTTAATAGTGTTACCTTGATTCGTCCAGCAAGTATATTATTCATTCCCCGAGCCTCGATAACTTTAGCAACCTCTTCAACTGGTGCCTCTCTAACAGCCTCCCAGTTAGCAGAATCAGTGGGTCCTGTAGTATCTCTCGATCTACCATCAGAATAGGTTTTCCTCAACTCATCCCAGTCAATTGGGGTTTCTGGCTCAACTTTTCCTTTCTTTCTTCCTGAAGTAGATTCTGACCTGGAGAACGTTTTATTCCCGCTGTGATATTCATCTAATTTGCTCGATGATGACATTTCAGCAATTATTGGTTCTAGAGTTCTCTGTGTATCCTCTTCCAGAATTACAGTCTCGCTTTCAAAATAATTTCTGTGATCAAGATTGTTTATATCACGTGATCCTTCCATTCTTCCGTTTCTAGAATCTCCAAGGTGATGTACAAAATCCAAATTATCATCAAAATGGGGAAAGGATATACTAGAATGCAATGCATAGGTACCATTCAAACTAGGCGTGTCTGAGCTAAACATATCTTTCATGCCCTGCAACTCTTCAAAATTTTCTTGGCGTGATATTTTTCCCTCCTGATGGCCATAAGATTGTTTCAGGAAATTTATTTCCTCCAATTTCACACACTCCCTGTAAGTAGTAGATTCATCAGTGGAGCAAGATGCAGAAATATTTGTTAAATTTTGATCACAAGAAGCATCTGGAAAGCCCTGAACTGTATCTTTGACAATGACTTCATCTTCCATTGAACCTGGCACAGCCTCTCCTGTGGGGCAAATATGGCTTTCTCCAATTTCTACGTATTGATAACCTATATCTTGCTCAGTTGGATAGACATACGCTTGCTCTTCATTTTCGGGCATTCCTGGTTCTTTTATAATACTTCCAATTGATTTTTGATCGCGTACAATATTCTCTTTGCAATTAGTGTCTTTATGTACAGGAGGAAAACTTGCAACGAGAGACATAAAGGCACTACTGCAAAGCAATGCCAACATCATTCTCAATAGATAGTATCCTATGGAAAAGTAATGATGAATTTTCTTATGAAGATTGACATAGAAACTCAGCTTTACCTTGATGAACAGTCACTCACATTTTGAGTCAGGAAAACTCCAATTATCGAGTCAACTATTGTCCCTTTCCATCGTGAAAAACGTCTGTCCCCTGCATAGCTTAGTAGTTAGTGAAACTATATTATATGCAAATAACTGTACCGTCATGTATGGTTACTTGAAGTAACTACTAAAAAACAGCCCAGGATGCCTCAGGTTTCTTCTGCATATGAGAACCATAAGAGTCTAAACTAGCTCTATGGACAGTACTGTGGCAGGAATAAATGGGTCGCAAAATTTAAATTTTTTCTGCATTCATCATTACCATATCTAACAAAAAGGAGACACTTTTAGTGACTATTTTATAATCACTATATGATCAAACACTTAAGTTACAGCAGCACAACTATGATTAAGCACGGAATATGCTTTTGTGACAAAAAAAAAAAAAAGAATTCACGTAACTGCTAGAAAGTTTATTAGGCATATTGGTGTGTTATTTGTCTGTTTATATGGATCTAAATATCTGGTTTTTCCTGCAACATCTCTTAATTATAGCTTTCTCCGCACCCCTCAACCCAATTCTGCATATGCCAATAAAAGAAAATGAAATTAGTTGCAAGAGTTCATTACCTTTTCACCTATAACCTATTTTAAAACAATATTATCAATTTTATATGATTGTATTATTTTAACATAAAATTCATAATACCTAGAATAAGATGCATGCAGGCAATTAATGAATTCACTCGTTCACGATATGTTTTTCTCGCGTCTTCCCACCATTTTGCTGCATCTTTCTCCTCTTCTTCAGTAGCTCCACTTCTATCATTCTCCATCAGTTGCTTCCAAGCTATTAGTGTCTTTTTATCAAAATCAACTTTTGCTGGTGGTTTGCGTGTCTTCAAAGGATCAAATTTCCTCTTGTACGGAATAAGTTCTCCATGGGTTTTTTTGTCTCGAACCACAAGTGGGTTGCATTTGTTACTAATATGTAGACGCTCCAGGCACTCAATAGCAATTTCAAGGACAGCTTGCATATATGCATTGTCTGGAACATTAGCAAATTTAAATCATTTTAGTCCTTATAAGACAAGATTAAGCTAGGTGCAATGTTGGGTCTCTTGGCATTTACCATCTTTGATCGGGAAAACACTCTTTGGTACTCGATGCCAGCCTCCAAAGTCGAGAGCCACATTTTCTTGATATTGCACTCTTTTGAGCATGACGTCCTCTTGTTTTTGGTACCCCACCGGAATTTCAATTAAGCCATTTCTGCATTGTGAAGGACATTGCCAAATATTGTCACGGTAAGACATTGTCTCACCAGGAAGAAGGCATCTGAGAAATTCTGGATGTACAACAGCCTTGGTCCGACTAGCCACTCTAAAAGGTACAACAGAGGATGCAAGTTTCTTCCTTTGATTTAATCTCTTAGATCTTTTCCTTCTATGTCCCCAAGTTAGACAGAAGTTCAACGCAAATTTAAAAGATTCTGGAACTTTCTTTGTATTGCTCTTCTGTTTTCCGTTGTGTAGAGTCGTGCCTCGGTGTCCAAGTTGCACTGGAAAATTGCACTTGCTGATTGCAGATTCGAAAGACCATTTCACGCATTTACCCCTTTCCAGTGCTTCCTTTCGTTTCAATCGTCGAGAAAAACGTTGCTTCCCTGTTTTTTTGATTGTTTTATAAGCACCATAGCTCAAGGTCACTCCTTTCTTAGACCCTTGACATTGATCCGCTGTAGTTGCATTCCAGAAACCACCGGATGTAGTTGCTTTTCGCCGTTGCGTTCTTGTTTTCTTGTATATTCTCGGACAGTTTGGTCCTAACTTTCTGTTGTTCTTCAGACATTCGTTTGGTTTGAATATTCTCTGATAAAATTTCAAAGAGTCAGTTCGATAATGGGATTGAAGATTTAAGTCTACCTCGGGTTCAATTTTCATCTCGTCAAGCGTATTCTGATTCTCAGTTTCTAAATTGGCATTTGTTTCCCCGTTGTATGCAGACTTGTGTAACCTCTTCTCTCCGCTTTTATTATATTCATGGACAATATTTCTGAGTTCAAAGCAGTCATCAAAATCTTGGTGTTCCAAATTTAAGTTGGAATCTAGCTTGCACAAGAATGTACTCAAACTTTTATTTCTCCGTTGATAGGAATAGACTATATTTGGTTCACCATTACCATCCAGAAGGGACCTTGAAAGTGCAAAATTCGGCGATTCCTTGCATGAGCTTTCACGTTGTTCAGGATTTAGATTAGCTGCTTGTCTACTCATTTCCCCAAAAGAATCTGCCCAGTCAATATCAGTAAAGTTAGTAACAAATTTCTTCAAATTTAAATTATCTTTTGAACTAGTAAAAAATTAATACCATTACCTCTAGTCTGGATTTTTGACTTCTCATACGCTAAGTTGATGCACGATTTTTTAGCACAACTGGAATTTGGATAGATTGCTTGCTTATTGAAATTTTGTGTAGAAAATCCCAGGAATTCATCATCCTTGCTTTCATAATGATTGTGCTCATCTGTGAGAGTAACAGCTTCCTCGACATCTGTTTGATTTGTTATATGGTTTTCCAAATTGAAGCGTAGTACTCTTTTGCATGGTTTTTCAGCGCATACAGAACTTCTATTGGTTGCTTGGCCATCAGCGTGTACTGAGGCATCAACTTTGCCGCTGTCTTTACTCACATACTTTTTATGTGTACTTGAAGTAGGAATCCTACGCCTTGGAGTTTTAGGTTTAGGAGTTAACGGCTCAATTCGAGACTTGGGAGTCTTTCTAGGTTTACTTTCATCCCATATTTTAGGCCTGTGTCTTTTCATTCTCTGTCTCTTCCTTGGCTTCTCGTCCATATCTATGCCACTATTGCTCCTTTTTTTAGAACTTCGGTTTTCTGGTATAGTTGAAGTTACAGTAGAATCTATCCCGAAAGCGCTTTGTGCATTTTCATTATGGGACTCGCCACCTGCACCAACATTTATTTTTTCTTTATATGGCCTGTTGTCTGCACAGAATTAAAACACGTCCAAAGTTATACAACATTAAAATTCACTGACACGGGTATACAAAACGAACACAGTACTTGCAGTTTTAGTAGTGTTACAGCCATTAACATGCATTGTTACTGGCTAAATTCGAATGCTATTTGTTGAAGCAGAAACTACTCAGACTAACAAGAGGTAAAGAAAGGGATTAAAAAACCAATAGCAGCTTAATTTACGAAATTTTCCTATTTGGAAATCTAGTTAATGATTTCTTACCTCAAATTGGAAAAATTCTGTCCAGCCGTAAACACAATTATATATGACTATGAATACATAACAGTTAAGAATACAGTCGAGCCAAAAGGAATGGTACAACAGCCTATTGAACGAACCTCCCAATCCCAAATCTCATGTAAACCCCCATGATGCCTTAAAGATTACAACTAATTTGAATATTATATGTTGAAGCAGAACCCACACGGACTAACAAGAGATAAGAGGGAGAGGGAGGGGGGGGGGGGGGTAGAAAAATCAATATCAGCTTAATTTTCGAAAATTCCTATTCGGGAATCTAGTTTATGATGTCTTAACTCACGTAGGAATACAGATTCTCTCTAGCCATAAACACAATTATATATACATATAAATCCTCCTATATGAATGCATAAGAATTTACCCCCATGCTGTGATAGGGAAGACAATACAGGAAGCATTTAGTAATCTTGAAGTCGTAGCATGAACGTAGTCTTGGAATGAGGTTTTGCAGCGAGACTACACCTTTTATCCCGGGGTCTAAAAGGAGGTGTTCAATACTCATTAGCGGAATGGCTTCTTTTAACAAAGCGGGCTGGCGTGTAACCAACAATACTTTGTTGGAGCAATAACCTGATGCTGTTCTCAAAACATTTGTATCAAAATTACTTGTCATTCAATACTTTTCCTTAAGTTCGTCTTAGAAGAATAATCATGGAGTTCAGAACATAAGCTTTAGCTTCAAGAACTTGACAAATTTATAACTAAAAAAAGGACAGTAAATTGGTACTTGGTACACATATCCCAGGCATATTTCAGAGTTTGTAGTAGACTAGTTCTTATGTGCAATTAACAATTTTTTTTATAATTAATAAAATTAGTCATTGATCCGCCATATAATGGGTACATTTGGAGTGATGTTGTTAATCCTAAAACAATATAAATTACACACAAAAACACAATCAAACGTACACTTACTACCTGATATTTCACCAACTTTGCCCTTTGATGTAGCTTTAGCAGATGTTCCATGTAAACCAGCAAAATCATGATCGCTCCCAGAATACACACTGTTCAAGTTCCCAATTCCCTGATCAGGCCCATGAGTCTCTTTCCCAGATGCCATTGCATGTGGGTTTTGAAAATTTTGAGAAAATTGAGCAGCTTTGGCTAAGCCCAGATGAGAATCAACTCCCTTCTTGATGGAGGTCGAGCACTGTTTTGCTGGAGTCACCGGCACCCAGGTACCCTTTTAATTTAACTCTTCTTCGCCCATTACATTGTCAAGTTCCATGGATAAAACTTTACATCTTTTTTTGTAAGTAATTTTTATTCTCATTCTTCTACTCATTTTTAATAACATATTATTCAATAAAATAATATTTTTCATTACATCAATAACTTTTTCTTTTTTTCAATCACGCATTCTCCATCAATCTACTATTTCAGAATACATTTTTTCAAAATAATGTGGTTCAAACACAACCTTTAATACAGATAACCGTAGTCAAATTTCTTGAATAAAATAGGAAATATAAGAATTGAAAAGTGAATAAGTACATCTCCAATGTGACACCAAGCCTCCGTTTGGGAACCATTTTT
>CAIGRF010103811.1:0-10211 GCA_903798235.1 Fraxinus ornus | reverse complement strand
CTATCCTCAGGTCCATTTGAATCATCACTATTTGCAGCATCATCTCCTGCACAAGTTTCTTTTTATGGGAATAAGTTCTGAATAAAATAAAAATAGGGATCATGCAAACAAATCATAAAACAAGACGTCCTCTAGTGAGAAAAAAAAAAATAGAAAAGATATTCAACTGCATCAGAAGATCCTTCCAATTAGAATAATAATCACATGGAACTGGAAGTCCTTAAGTACATTACATATATATGGCAAAAGAAAAGCTAAAAAATCTAGCGTTCTCTAATTAAGACAAATTACTTCACTCTTCCATCAAAAAATATGTTTCTTCTTCCCCAGATATCCATTTAGAGGAAAACATACAAAAGCTGAAACATTTGTGTATCAGGGACAGTTCTTGCTTCTTAATTTACAAGCATCTATGGAACCTCAAATATTGATTTAAATATTGTGTGCCCAGATATTAACCACAAAACATTACTAAATATTTACTCTGATGGAAATATGTGCAACGAATTTACTTGATTCTTTAGTTTCGGTTGTGTGGAACTGAGATAAATGGGGGATTACCTAATTTTTTAAATTTTTGTAGACTATTTTTGCACTTATTTATACAAGCTATTAATATCATATTCTTCACAGGTTCCCTGGCTGCAATATTGTTTCACTAACTGTGTAACTGATGACAATCAGGCAATTAGAAAAATACTTGTATTGTTGAGTAAGTCAAGAGTGAAAGGCTTAGTTTCAATAAATTCAAAAGTTACATGATGCAATCCATTCACTCAATTAAATAATAGATACCAAGGTGACCTGCCGATGCAATCCATAAATATGATATAGCCATGGAAAACCTATAATTCTGGGTTCTATTAAATTGCACGTTCCAGGTTATACCCACCCCTCGGCTTGCCAGAATTTGGCTCCATAAACGGCGGCTAGAGGGGCAAAAATGGCCCCAAAATTAGAGAGCAAAATTATATTTATTTGAACTCATTTGCACTTTTTTAAAAAGTTCAGGAGTAAGATTTTAATTATTTCTTTATTTTTCTTCTCTCTTTTTTGTTTTATTTAAATAAGAGGGTATATTGGTCATTTTTCGTTAAAAATGGTGAAAATAATGTTTTTCTAAATGAAACGTTGAAATAAGGACGAAAATGCAAAAAAAAAAATAAAAATGAAACGTATAGACGTTTTCTACAAGAAGTGTCAAACGTATGAACGTTTTGTGCTATTAAGCCTATTTTATGCAATGAAACATTGAAATAAGGACGAAAATGCGAAAAAATAAAACGTATGGACGTTTTCCACAAGAAGAGTCAAACATAGGGATGTTTTGTGCTATTAAGCCTTTTCGTCCATTTCATATTCTTTTTGTTTTTTTTTTTACTCCAAATGTACTGACATTTCGTACAAATTTTAAATATAGTCAAATCTCAATTAATGCTAGACATATAAGGTATTTATATTATGCAGAGTGGCAAAAATGTCCAAAATTGACAATGTTGGAAAGAGTTTAAAAAAAAAAAAGAAAAAAAGGTGACATTTTTGTAAATGTAAAACCAAAAATTGACATATAGTGAAATTGTCCCCTCATTATTTATGTGTATCGTCTCTTTTTCCTTTAGTGTTTTATATATTCACGTTTCTTCATTTGACATTTATAAAATTATTCGAATGGGTTTAATCTTGTGTTTGATTATCAACCGCAACAGCTGCAAATCTTGACTTAATATAATCATCCCTCGTAAAGGCTTGATCTTCACCTTATTATTCAGGATGACTCGACAATCCTTTGTCTTATTGAAATTTGAATAATATTTCACTCTCCTTTGACAATGCCAAAGTTTTGAAAACATTTTTTCATCTGAGTGAGAAACAAATATATAATCGTCTAACATGTATTTCTGTTAGGCTTTGTCGTACTCGCATTCATGTAAAATATTCGATCAATTTATGGCCCATTCAAATGTAAATCCCAATATTTATTTAATGATAAGTCCTTTGTTAGACTTCTTTCAACACGTTTACAATTACATAAAAGAATCCGATGTATAATATTATAGATTGAACTGTTGGTACCTTAGTAGGAATTTCATTTTGTCCCCCTGTCGAAAAAACTATTATTCGAATTCGAGAAGGAAGCTTCATAAATAATATAGTTCTATCTTATTCTTTTAGTGTCTCAATTATTTAAATGTTTCTAAAGTTAAAAAAAGGGATAAATGAGGTTGAGGGGTTCTTTGTAGAGATGGCAATGGGGCGAGTTGTCCCGTCCCCCCACTCCCCCACGCCACCCCGCCCCTCGTTTATATGTTTTTTTTCAATTAACTATTTTTTTGTCCTTTGAAATAGCCTTTATATACATCCCCTTACTTCCTTAGCTCCAACTCAGTTTCGATCATTTGAATGAGTATTTTCTCTGTCTCAATTTTAGCAACCTGAAAGAGGATTAACAATAACGTATAACCCACTACACATCACAATTCAAAAATATGAATTTAAACATCGAGAGGTGAAAGCATATACCTGGACATTTCCATGTGGATCCCTCAAGTATCAATTGATCCCGGATTGCTGGAGGTAAAAGTTCAAAAAACTGAAGAGACTTCGGATCAAGTTTCTTTTTCCAAAGACCATCTTCATCTACAGTTTTGTGGGCCAATATTTCATTTAGTTCTGCAATGAGATGTTGGACTTGAAATATAATTTTATTTTTTTGTAATTTGTCATTAATTTTTTTTTATTCTTCACGGGGCAGGGACACCCCACCCCGTGACCCGAGACGGGGCGGCCTGCCCTGCCCCGCCCCGCCAAATGTTGGACTTGAAATTAATTTTTTTTTTTTTTTTTGTAATTTGTCATTAATTTTTTTTATTCTTCACGGGGCGGGCCGCGTCTGGGCGGGGACAAGGATGGGGTGGGAAAATCATGAAGGAAAGGGATGGAGAATGGGGTCCTTGACCTGTACTCCTTCCTGTTGTCATTCTTACCTCAAATATAATTGAACTTCAAAAGTTTAAAAATAATTAACTAAAATATTACAATGTTTGTTGTTCAATACATACTTAAATTTATCTTATCAAGACTTCACTTTTCAAATAGTTGTAGAAATCTTTAACTGAAAAATGACATTTAACATAAGATATGTACATTTAGCAAATGGTCACAATATAATACTATCAATTCAAATAATCTAAGAAATGAAACAAATTCAAGTTCTCACATTAAACATCATTCTTGCAACATATGTTTAAAACTTTAAACTAAACTAATTTTAAAAGACAAGACAGTCTGTTGTAACCCATAAAATCCCCTTTTTATAAACTATAATGTGTCATAAGTCACATAATTGCAACAAAAGATTAATATTAAACATATTTAAATTCTTTCAATGCATATTATGACTATCATGTTGCAGCATAAGCAGAAACTAGAATAATCAAGTTTCAACTACATGTTGCAACATCAACATAAGTAAAAACTTCGTTTTTCAAAAATTCGTAGTTATTTAAAACAGTAATGTTGCAACGTTAGATCATGTTAGGTGGGGACTTTATGGTCTAAATGACATATTTACTTATTCGAGATGGGCTCTATTCTAGACATATTACAATAATAAAATAAAAACTCAACGCTTGAGCTTATAAACACGTCTTACTTTAAAATTTTGTTGATTTTCTTGACTCGTATAAATTTGAAATACGAAGAATCAACTACCATTTTGAAAAACTTGAATAATAAACTTTGTGCTTTGGAAATTTCCCTGAATTTGAATATATAAAATATTGCTTTGAAATGATCATTCTCTTCTTTTTAAAAACTTTCATGAAGTAGAATTTGTAGAGAATATTTTTAACTTTGTAAAAGTAAAAATGGAAATGATTGGTGCAAATGAAAAGAGATTCCTTGGCCATGATGATTTTTATGGTAGAAAAATTACACCATGTGATTGTCAAATAATGGCTAATGAAAGGATTGAAACTCCCAATTTTGATAATGTGAGAATTATATTATACTATTATATATTTAGCTGTTACAATAATAAAATAATGATCATTGAAATTCTTTAGTAATATATTGAAATTAGCTCCCATACAACCCCTAACTTAATTTGTATGACAACTCATATAATTCAAATATGTCTCAGAGCTATGTCAAATTGAGAATTAATCGTTTGACTATCTTCTCATGATCGAAAAATCACGAAATAAATACCATTAAACTCCTTGAATTTTTATTTTTTCCCTTCATAACTTAATGTCAAAAAACCTCAATTAACTTGGATACGATCCAAAAACTCCAACTGGCCATAAAAATGTCTAAACCGAATCAAACATTTTTTACATAATTTCAGCCTCAGAAATATTATTTAGCTTGAAAAACCTTATATACTTCATAATTTTTCTGAATTTTCACTTTCGCGCCTCAAGTTTATCGAAATTGCAAATTGGTCTTCATCCTTACAAAATTTGCAAAAATGCTTCAACACTCAAATAATATATTCATCCTCAAAATTTTACTTCAGGTCTGAAAATAATAAAACGTGACTTCAATAAACTTCATTTAGTCTGAACTTTTCAAATATTTTAATCAAGTTTCAAATTGCATTTCGGTCCTCAAATAACTCATAATCACTCAATTTAAATAATATTTCTCAAATTTTAAATTTTGGTCCCTCGAGAATTGAAATAATTTCGATTTGATCCTCAAGTTCTCAAACTTTATACTTGAGTCTCAATGAAAAATTCGTGGTGTTCCAGCATATATGGCAGGTTACGAAGATAAACAATGTACTTCCATATGCACAACTATTGTTTCCGTCAGGGCCATAAGTATTATTGAGATTCTTATCTACTTTCTATTTTTTTAGTTAAAATAAATATGAATTTTAATAATGATTGTAAACGTCAGAAAAAGTAAAGTTACTTTTAATTATTATTATTATTTTTTTTTAATTTCAAACGTGTATATATCTCTTATTTTAAGTAAAACGTAACTCACTCTATTGTCAAAATAAGTGACTTATATTTTCAATTTTGAATAATAGAAAAAATTTCAAAATTAGAGATTCTAACGTGATACCATTCTAAATGAAACTAATTCCTTGAGACTCGAGGTACGGTAATATTTTAAAGCTGACAAAACGGCTTGAAGTGAAATAATGTACATATAATAAAGTTAAATCCTAACATCTTTATCTGAGGAGCCGGACGACGAAGCCTCCTCCTCAGATAAATATGTCTCCAACACTACTCACCCCGCCTAATCACTTGAGATGTTGAACTAAGATTATTATTATTTTTTTTTTTTATTTCAGGGATTTTAATACCGCAATAAAAAAAAAAGGATAAACCACCAAAGCAAAGCATAGAAGTTGTTAATAATTCTCTTTATAGTGTTCAATTCAACATATTAGAGGAGTTGTCGATAATATTCAAAAGTAAATAAAAAAATATAGGTCTAAAATTCTATGATGAGGCTGATTAATTTTGTCGTTGGGTTGTCAACTTTTCAAATCTTGAACAGTAAGTTATTGTTTTGGGCTGCGCAAAAAAACAAAACCACAAAATTAGCTACTAATGAGGATGAACTGATGAAGACACTTTATCTACCATTACAACTTTGTTTCAACTCTCAACAACCCCAAAATTGATAAAAATTTAGATCATATGTTTATCAAATATTTTTATTAATTTTCTTCTCATCAAAGTCTTAATGAGTACATAATTTAATACATGAACCGCACCGGTACTAGAACAAAAAGTAACTCGAATCCTCTGCCAACAGACTTCTTCGGTCGAGTCCGTCGCACCGGCTTGCCTAGTGCGATTTATTTCTCCTGCGTGGTTTGCGGGCTACTGTACATAGAGCGGGGTTTACTCAGTGCGCACTCACGAATAGCGGCTGCGGGTTCCTACGTCAACAAAAAAAAAGTATCCAGCTATAAAAAAAAATTAAACTATAATTGTTTAAATATCTTAATTCCTCCATAATCTAATCACTAAAACAAATTAAATTGATAAAAATTTAGATCATATGTTTATCAAATATTTTTATTAATTTTCTTCTCATCAAAGTCTTAACGAGTACATAATTTAATACATGAACCGCACCAATACTCGAACAAAAAGTAACTCGAATCTCTTGTCAACATTTCTTCGGTCGAGCCCGTCGCACCGGACTTGCCTAGTGGGGTTTATTTCTTCTACGTGGTTTGCGGGCTACTGTACATGGAGCGGGGTTTATTCAGTGCGCACTCACGAATAGCAGCTGCGGGTTCCTACGTAACATATTTTACTAATACATAGAACAACCTCAATTCAACGTTGGTTATTCAACCTCTTAAATAAAGCAATTTTGGCTTTTTTTAGCCTTTTTTATGCTATGCTTGATCAGGCATTGAATCAGAAGTTCGATATTGGTACATAAGCAAATTATATTCACATTTTACTTATTCTGTTTACATGCCACCACAAAACCTGCTGAAGCAATATTCAGTAATTAGCAGCAACAATTCAGAAAACTCAAATTGTTTGTACTAAGTGTTCAGATTAAATGAGAAAGATCTCCACATTTTTTGAATGGAACATCCATATGAAAGACTCTTTACGAGCCTGTAGATGCTCGAATCCCATTTCCTTTAATAGCAATTGCATCGGAATTTTGTTCTTCTCTCTTCTCACGAACTTCACCAGCATTCCAGATCATTGAAGTAGACGAAAAATCCATAGAAACCGATCTTCTAACTGTTTGTTGTAACGCCCCATCCACTTTTGCACGATGATCAGCCAAATCACTTACCACTCGATGCTTACCCCTCCTAGCATCGAGACTATCACAATTTTTCTGCAACGTTTCAACCGAAACTCCACCAATATTTTCGGCCCCAGTTCTCGATTCAACAGTTAAATCAGTTTCCACTTCACGTACATCCAATCCGCTATTTCTTTGTTCTTCGTCTCGTGAACCCAAATTACTCGAATTCGTGTCCACTGCATTCACCTGATCTGCAGTGTCCGTATTGCTGACTATCGGGGCACGACAAAGGGGACAATGTTTGTTCGACCTTAACCAGGTATCGATACACTGGACATGAAAAGCATGGCTACATTTAGGCAACAGCCTAAGACTCTCATTTTCTTGAAATCCACTTAAGCAAACAGAACAATCAGTCCCTTCAATCAAACCTTCATCACTTTTGTACTTAAAAACCGCTATAGATTCGATTATCGATCGATTTAGCCCTACTGTACGTATATACCATATAGGATGATCCACCACAGGCCCTTGATTTTCATCGATAAAATCTTCTCTGGCACTATTCTCCAATGGTCTGGAATTCCTCATCCTCGACCGGTATCTCCTTATAGAAACATAAGAAATAACCATAAAAGTAGCACCAAGAACACAGATGATGAGGATCAAAACTATTGAAACTTGATGATTCTGGCTAGACGGAGGCGGAGGAGGTGGCGGCAAAGGTGGAGAAGGTGGTGGAGAAAAGTAATCTTCATTGCACTGATCAGGGCAATCATAACAAGTGTAACAATTAGTTGCATATTTCTTTTCATCCTTGGGCTTTTTATCTAATAACAAAAAATTTCTATAATGAAAAGCCATCAAGAATTGCTTTAGATTCAAGAAAAAAGGAGAGGATCAAATAAGGAATTGAATGTTCATGCTTGATTTTTGTTGCATATTGAATTTGGAAAAAAGTTTACTTGTAATTTCAATTTTAGTTTAGTTTGTCAAAAGAAGACTGACTTGTAAAGTTATAAGTGGTTGGTATTTGGCTATATGCTGGTGACATTTCAATGCACATTCACTTGTTTTAATATTTATTTAATATATATTAACTATATTTCCTTTTCAAGATTGTTTTTTTCAAATATCAAAACCAATTTGATCACAAACTAGAAAATCATAAAATCTACACGCTACATCCTATTTTTTCAACTTTTTTAAAAGAAAAAACGAATTTTCATTCAGGCTTGTCAAAGAGTACCAAATCAACTACAAGCATGTGGACTTCTCAAATCCGCATAGAATCGTGGATAAAAGATAGTACATTAGGTAGATATTACTAGATTTAGGCGTTGTGTGAGATTGGATTAATTACACTTGTACTATACGACACATTATATCTATGTTGAAATACATATGATTGGAGGATAATTGAAGCTATTTGTTTATATAGTTCTTTTCTTGTTTAATAATCATGTTCAATTTTATATATGAAATATTTTGAGAATTTTCTCAATTCTCAATTATTATTATTTAGTATTGGTTGTGAATTAGTGAGTTATAGATTTCATTTCATTTTTTAATTTTTTAAACATGTTCTTTGCATATTTAGAGTGTGTTTGAGCCACATTATTTTGAAAGAATGTATTTTGAAATAGTAGATTGATGGAGAATGTATGGTTGAAAAAGAAATAAAAGTTATTGATGTGATGAAAAATGCGTGGTTGAAAATGAATAAAAGAATGAAAATGAAAATTTTAATAAACAAGGGCATAGTTCAATTTTTTATTTTTGCTTCATCGCCTAATAGTATAAATAAATATTCTGTTCAAATTGATATGTACAACATATCGGTGTTGTTACCTAACATATATTGATCCAAAATTAAATATGATAGTGAAATTCGCTCAACTTTTATCTTTTTTCGACCCTAAGTCTAAAAGAATTAATATTTTTTTCAATGAAAATCTTACTAGCCAACCAACTAGACTTAGCAACTTGAGTTTTAAGTCAATGGCCTAGTAATAAATGTTGTATAATTATCTAATTGAAAGTTAGTGGGCAAAATAAACAGGTATATAGTATAACTGGTGTGTTGGTCAACAAATTGTTTTAAACAATTATAGTAATATTTTTTAAGGCCCCTCAATTTATTTAAAAGTCGTTCGAATTTTGGTGTAACCTAGGTTAATAAAACCTCATGGTAGGTTTGGCCAACTTTAATATAATTTATGAAATAGTTGATTTAGCTATAACAAAAAAATAAAAATAAAAAAAGGCATGATCAACGTCAACTCAAAAAATCAATGTTGAAGAGTGAATTTCCAGTTGTTTAATCTGTCAATGAAACCTTAAAAGTTGATTTTAAGCGATGGGTTCTACTTGCATTCTCTTGCTATTTGATTATTGATATTCGTAACATAGCAAAAATTATTTTTACTATGTAAAGATTGTCAACTTCGAAAACAAGTTTCAATAGGAACAATGCAGTGACATGTTAGAAGTTCATGGAGACTCGATTTACACTATTAGTGTTACGGGTTTCCACGACCTATCCCACGTCATCCACCACGTGATGGATGATGTGGACGGACGAATCAGATTCATTTGTCATGTGGTGGACGAACTGAATCCATTCGTTATGTGCGCAAATGAACTAAAACCGTCCACCTCACTACGGATGCTAAGGTCCGCACTCCGCATCACTTTGTCACAACTCAAACAAACTGATCAATATTACTGAAAAACGAAAAGCAAAAAAAAAGCAATAATATTTTGCTTATACACTTCTTCTACATTAGCAACGAAGGGATTAGGGAAATTAGAGTTGCAAAGGGAAAATGGGGGATGCGGCACCAACAAAGGGGCGAGGATTGGAAAGGAAATTCGAGTTTTAGATTTGGGGCAAGTAAAAGGAGAAATAGTGTTATTCACAATCAACAACTACAATAGTCATTCTATGTGGTTGCTTGTTATTTAAGGCATTGGTTATGTTACTTCAAATAAAAAGTTGTGGTAATTACATAAAACCAGACATTAAGTTTCAACTTTCTAAAAATCAGGTTTCAAAGTTTTTTAATTAAAAATTAGGTTTTAATTTCACAATTAATATTAATAATAATATTATAAAATTAAATTAATGTATATACCCACCATACTATCTAACCCCCTCCACCAAATTCATTTTAAATACAAAACCCTAAATCACTCAACCACCCGCCGCCTCCTCCTCCTTCTCCTTCCTCCTCCTCCTCCCCCTCCCCCTCGCCCTCGCCCTCGCAACAAGTCCCTCCCCTCGCAGCGTCGAGTTGCTGCTGGGTCGCAGCGCGTTGATTTTTGATTTTTTTTGCTTTTCTTTTGACATTTTTTTGTTTTGTTGATGAAAGAAAAGTGAGGTGGCGGTGTGGTTGAGGAGGCGATGATGGCGGTGGTTATTGCTGATACAAGGTGGGCAGTGGTGGTTGTGCTCGGCG
>CAIGRF010103709.1:21481-34865 GCA_903798235.1 Fraxinus ornus | reverse complement strand
CACTGTCTGGAGTGTCGAAATTCGATCGATTGGCATTTTTTACTGGTGCAAATTCTTCTTCATGTAATAACTATATTGGGAAAGATCCGTCCAAGTTTCTTTGGATGTCATTTATTTTTGAATTCTTTCAATGAAACTGTTCTGGCGTTTCTAGCCAAAAGGAAGAATTGTATTGCCCCAAAAAGTGCTGTTGAAGGAGCATAAGGAAATGCATTGCAATAACAACTTAGCTCTTAGTAAATATTAGGATTGGACAAAACTCCCGAACCGAACTGGACTCGAACCGAACGAACTGAAGCGAAGCGAAGCGAATCGAATCGAGCGGTTCTTCTTAAATTAAATACCCGAACGGGTAATTAAATCGAAAACCGACGGGTTCATTTCGGTTCGGTTCTCGTATCTAGACCTAGAATTGAATTTTCCTTATTTTTTTTTTATCTTAAATAAGTCAAATTATTTTATTTTTTTTCTAAATAAATTTGCTAACTAATTAATTTAGCTCAAACCTAAAATATGATTTTAATATTTTCAATTTTCAACCAAACCTAACTTAATCAAATCGACATAAATTTTACCAAAAACTCTTATTCTACTAGAGTGTTGTTTCTGCCGTTTTATTATTATGAACTCGACATCTTCCATTTCTTGTGATTTTAACAGTCAAATTTATGAAAAACTCAACAAAGAAATGTGCAAAAGATATCACCAGATTGGACTACGTTATTTTGTAAGAGTTAAGATTAAATATGTCGTAGTCGAATTAATGTAGAGTTGTTGTAAATATAAAGAAATTAATTATTGTATGAAATTCGGGAACCGAATGGAATCGAACCAGAACGGTTCCATAATTAAATTTGGACCCGACGGTTCTACTTACTAAATACCCGAAAATTTCAGTTCGATTATGTTCTCTTCAAAATCGAATCGGACCATGTATAGCCCTAGTAAGTATACATTTTTCGAGTAAAATTTAACAAAATTTACAGATAAGCTAAGAAAAAAAAAGGTAAAAATAAATAAAAAAACGTCCATGTGCAATGAGAAAAGTTAAATTAAGCTTACGTACTGGGACAATAATCTGTAAACTGCTGACTAACATAAAGCAAAAATGCCAAATGACTCGTCCATATTTAAACCAGGCAACAAAGAAGTAGTCAAGATATATAATTATTGAAGATTACTTTAGCACCAGATTTAAATTTTCAGTGCTTTTTCGTGTTTGGATTTTACACTTTTTATCATTTTGATTTTTACTTTAAAGATGACTAAAGGAAAAAATGNCGAGCGGTTCTTCTTAAATTAAATACCCGAACGGGTATTTAAATCGAAAACCGACGGGTTCATTTCGGTTTGGTTATCGTATCTAGACCTAGAATTGAATTTCCCTTATTTTTTTTTTATCTTAAATAAGTCAAATTATTTTATTTTTTTTCTAAATGAATTTGCTAACTAATTAATTTAGCTCAAACCTAAAATATGATTTTAATATTTTCAATTTTCAACCAAACATAACTTAATCAAATCGACATAAATTTTACCAAAAACTCTTATTCTACTAGAGTGTTGTTTCTGCCGTTTTATTATTGTGAACTCGACATCTTCCATTTCTTGTGATTTTAACAGTCAAATTTATGAAAAACTCAACAAAGAAATGTGCAAAAGATATCACCAAATTGGGCTACGTTATTTTGTAAGAGTTAAGATTAAATATGTCGTAGTCGAATTAATGTAGAGTTGTTGTAAATATAAAAAAATTAATTATTGTATGAAATTCGGGAACCGAATGGAATCGAACCAGAACGGTTCCATAATTAAATTTGGACCCGACGGTTCTACTTACTAAATACCCGAAAATTTCAGTTCGATTATGTTCTCTTCAAAATCGAATCGGACCATGTATAGCCCTAGTAAGTATACATTTTTTGAGTAAAATTTGACAAAATTTACAGATAAACTAAGAAAAAAAGGTAAAAATAAATAAAAAAACGTCCATGTGCAATGAGAAAAGTTAAATTAAGCTTACGTACTGGGACAATAATCTGTAAACTGCTGACTAACATAAAGCAAAAATGCCAAATGACTCGTCCATATTTAAACCAGGCAACAAAGAAGTAGTCAAGATATATAATTATTGAAGATTACTTTAGCACCAGATTTAAATTTTCAGTGCTTTTTCGTGTTTGGATTTTACACTTTTTATCATTTTGATTTTTACTTTAAAGATGACTAAAGGAAAAAATGCGACTTTTGGCATCTAAGGAGAGGCTAAACTAATGATGTAAGTTTGAATTTTGTAGGCAGTGGTTTTAATGAATGACGATTGACGGCGTTGATGGAGCGATACATGGAGAGAAGAACGTGGAGGAGAGGTTTATTTATTTTTTATTTTTTATTTTTTTATTCTGTGGGCCCAGACGCCCACCCAATAGGAGCCACCACTTGTCAATTCGATGAAAGATTAGGTAAAAAATTTGATACAACAAGATTTTTCCTTACAATAATAAGTGTTTTACAGTTTAAAAATCGTTCGGACTTTTGAAATTTGAGAGGATATGTGAAATTTTTTAAGGCCGAAGGGGAGAGATGGAGATGTAAGGGCACTGCTTATTAGTATTATTAAATGCATTCATACTAATTGGATAGTTGAGCTGGTTTGCCCGAGAGGTTAAGGGGGAAGACTTAAGATCTTCTGCACATAAGTGCGCATGGGTTCGAACCCCATAGCCAGCATTAGTTATTATTAAACTACTTTACATAATTTGATAATGGCATTTTGCCTTTTAATTAATCAATATCTTATTATTAATTTATTTTTATTCTTTTTAAAGAATGCACTTCTATAATTTCTCCTTTTGACGTTGTTGTGTCAATAATTGTTTTGAGAGTTTACACGATTTTAGTCTATGCTTAAGAAACATGTTCGTGAAGGTACAATTTAATTACATTGAGATTCTAAATTTTGATGTCCTATTTTTCAAAATATGTAGGTCCAAGGGTGGATTTAGGTGTGTACGTTCTTTAAAATAAAAATAAAATTATGAGTGATATTACCAATTTTTGTATCCTCAAGGTAAGAGCTCGAGGACCTAACACTATGCTTTCACACTCTCATCATTAGGGACTTTAAGGCGTCGGGGTTGACACACGATTGGTCAACCAACTACTAGCCTATATTCCCAACCACTTTGGCAAAGGCTATACTTGTCGTGAGGATCTCGTCGGGGTTAAGGCTCCTCGAGGACCTTACACTATTCTTTCACACTCATCATCGGGGACCTTGAGGCATCAGGGTTGACACACGATTGGTCAACCACCTACTAGCCTATATACACAACCTCGACAAGGTGTTCCAATCCTTCAACAAAATCGTCAATGCTATTAATCTAATAGGGCTTTACCATCAGAGTTTTATGCTTTATACAAACACCATATCTCACAAGTCCATTCAAATTACAACTCCTAAGTATGAAAAGACTCCGAGCGCTTAACAACTCTTTAATCAGATAAGGGCCTTCAGTTGACTTAATCATACTAGGAGTGCACTACTTAATTTTTCTAGGAGTACATTATCCACATCTATAAATTCAAAGCCTTGGATCATTATTCAGGTACACTTTTACATATTTTAGCATATAGCATTTTGTATAAATTATTTTCTCATTAACTTAAGCATAGGAGAGGTACTGAGGTCGCACCTCGTTGCCTTTGTTTAGATTCTGGAAATCCTGTTCGTGCCGTTGACAATCATCAAGCTCGGGATTCAACAAGTGCAAAATTTTGGTATCATCAATAAGTAAAAGAAAAAACATGTGTAAATTTTTTACAAAGAATAAGGAAGATTAATAGTGCTAGTGGGGGCAGGAAATTCTGCTTTTACCATTGAGCTAAAGAGACTTGGTTGTAATTAATTATCGAATAAACTTTTAACATTAAGAGGGTGTTTGGTAGAGATTAAAATTGAAAATATTGCCGTTATTGTTGACTTTTATTAGACGGGTGAGACCCAATAACGACCATATTTTCAATTTTAATTGGATTTTAAGCCGTACCAAACAGGCTCTAAATAAAAATACATATATATAATAATAATTTTTCATAGCTGATCTTAACTAGAGAGCATCCCAAGTTTCCAAGTGAAGACCCATATATATATATATATATAGGGGACAGGCCTGGGCTTCCTCCCCTGCTAGCAAAGAAACCGAACATTGAAGTCACGAGTGCATATACTGCAGGGTATATAGCATTATTCTTAAAGAGTGTATATTATGTTTCTAGATTAAACCTCATATTTGAAGATGATTGATGCAAAAATAAGTGATTTGGAGTAAAAAATGATCTAAAGATGTCGGAAACTACGAGAGGAAATTAGTGCACAAATTTTGGTTCAAAACTCGTCTCACGACAAATGATGGATCATTGAAAAAATAATTGAATTTGGAGTTTAATGCAAAAAAAATGGTCTCAATTCAGAATTATGTGAATAAAAAATTTTGCACGTTTAGAGCACGAGGACTAAAACTGCACCAAAAAGCTGGGTTGGGCAGCTTCCACTAGAGGAACTTTGAGGACTGGGACCTGAATGCAGCCCGCTTGTCTAGTTAGGTTTATCATGTGATGCCTATGTCAAATTCTTCTTGTCTTGAATTTTTTTAACTTGTTTCTCCTGTTCGACATCTTTTAATTTAGGGCGTGTTCGATTCCAATTAAAATTGAAAATATAGTCGTTATTGAGTTTCACTAGTCTAATAAAAGTCAACAATAACAACTAATTTTTCAATTTTAATCTCTACCAAACACACTCTTAATTTATTTTTCATACTCATTTTCATTCACACAAGCATACAATAAAATATTTTATACGTAAACTCAAAAATCTTCCTTTTTAACTACACATTCTCCAAAAAATACTATTCAAAACTATGTTTTTAAAATTTTAAAGACATGAAACAAGGGCTTAGTTAGATTATATTTGTTAGGATGAAAGATGTAGCCAGTTGACATTTACTCGCGTTTCAATAATATTTTGAGATTTACTTTATATGAATTGTGATAGATTGATACGATTGACTTAGTGCCCAATTTGGTAGGGATTAAAAATCAATTTTTTAGTAAATCTTGATAAAGGTTGATGAGATGTGTAGTTGAAAAGTCATGAGTTCCATGAAATGTGTGTTTAAAATTAACTTGAGATTTTAATTGATTTTTAATCCAAACTAAACAGGGGCTAATTTTTATATTTGTTAATGAGAATTAAACTACATGATATTTGTTACATGTTAAATTGAGAGATTGCTAGGTTAATGATCGAAAATATAATAATTGAAACAAAATATGAATTAAACATGAGTAGCTAGGTTAATCAAGACTCCTAATTATTTCCTTAATTGATCTCTAGAGGAAACTTGATTTCTCTATTACTATTAATTTGCATAGTTCAGTTGTTAATCAATATTTGGGTAACTTTACATCAATATTTTATATTTCCCTCTTTTTTTTTTTCAACTTATTTGGGTAGAAGAAATATATCCAAGATGTTGTTTTGATGTTTTGATTTTTCCTTTTTATTTATTTATGATATGATTGCTAGCTATATTGTCTGGATCATTGGACATCATAAATTTGTCTTTTAGTTCCCAGCTTATTTTTCAATCATAAACTTTCATTCTCCAAGATAATTAATTAATTTATTGTTTTCCTACATACATTGAATTCTCTACCTCACAAACTTTCTGTTGTGTCTGTCTGAAGATTAAAATATGCAGTTGGTCAATTCTCAGAAATAAATGTCAAAGTCCATTATTTTTTATTTCTGGTGAAAGCAAATAAAAAAGGAGAATTCTCCTCTACCATCCAATGTAAAAAATCCACCCCCCCTCCTCACAACTGCTCTACCAGACCTCTACCAGGTCTGGTAGAGCAGCACATCTCAATAAAAAAATCTAATATACCTGATCTTTTGCCATCATAAAAGCTGTGATTCTTGTTGTAAATTTGTTCAAAATAATATTTTTATATTAGTTTATGGACATAAAAAGATATTTATTTGGCCCAAGTTGATGAATAAAAAATAAATTAGAATATGAGAAATTATGTCTATACGTACACATAGGCCATGTGTACACAAGGAATTGTCAGCAGGAAGTTGATGTAATTTTGCTTCTACTATGTGTACGCAAGGATATAATCATGCGTACTCATGGTTCAATTTTATAGTCGTTGGGCTGTTTTTTCATTTGAAATCTGATGTTGATTTATGAAGAGTTTCCAAGTTTTTATGAATTGTTGATACCCGTTCGAGGCATATGGATGGATATAATATAAATAGATGATAGATTTTCATTTTCAAAGATTAGAAACAACAAGTAAATCATTACTTGAGATATTCCAATCAATTCACCAAATATTCAAGTTTTTTAAAGTTTTCAACAAATTCAACTAGAAAGAATCATTTTTACTTTTACGCTCCTTCCTTTAAGGCTTGTCAATCATCTGAACTATTTGCTAGAAACGCGAAAAGCATACTAGAGGAGGAAAATATTGTTTATAGGACAGTGTATCATGTACGTGTTCGAGCTCCATTCTTTATTTCATCTTTTTTTTTGTTTCCATCTTTATCTTTCTCCTCTTCGATATTTCCAACAATTCTTCTTGTGTCATTTGCTTAATGAAATATAAACACAGAAAAAGAAAAACTGGCTCCAAAATCTCATAATCATGAACTTTTATCTTACAGTATGCTTTGGACACAAACATGAACTTCTGTGAACAATTTTCCAATATACAGAAGAGATTCATCCGAGATATTACTCGAATTCTTATGCTTAACCTAAAAGAATAACATCATTCTTTCTACAAGCGAAGAATTGTAAGAAATAGTATACGGGAAAAATGTGAAGAGCAGAAGAAGAAAATGCCAATATTTCTGAAGACGATTACACTCTAAGACTGTGGAACGAATGTCCCAATATAACCAAACCCAGCGATGAAAAAGGCTATTGCTTGTGCGAAGAGGTAGATGAAATAGTGGTTTTTCCCGAATGCCATGTCATAGCACCCACAAAAGAAGAGGTAAGCACCCGCTCCAAGCTCTAACAAATGGATCCTGTTGAAAACAAACAAGTTAACCTTTTAGCCTATGGTAGATAATACACTAATTCCTACTTTTGATTACAAATTGTAAGCAAAAAGGGAATACAATGGATTACCTTTCTCCGATCCTTATTCTAGGTTTCTTAAAAGCTTTCGTGGCTGATTTTAACTTGAGAGCATCCCCAAGTTTTTCGGTGACAACCCATTCATTCACTCTCCCTGCCTCCAACAAGCCGATGAAGGTAGCTTTAGTCCGATGTAGCGACGTGACATTCTCGTAAAGGATCCAGAATACCAGCAAATGGAGTGATCTACATGTTTAAAATAACAATCGTGAAAGATAGAACCTCAATGCAGTTCAATTGTAGGACTGTACAAACATCTTGTATTAGGCCAATAATAAAATCATGTTCAGCTTCATTTCTACCCAGATTTCTGTTTCGAATAAAGATTGGTTGACATTTTTTTTTATAGAGAACTCGTATTGCCTACAATTATCGCGCAAAGAAACCAAACCTTGGAGTCCCGACTGCATTGAGTAAGGTAATGATGGAAGGTATGTAAACTGCTCCCCACTTTGGAACCTCGACTTCAGGTACTAAAACGGTTGCAGGTAATACAACACAGTAAAACACGAATGTGACTATATGGGCTACAATCTTTCTGACGAAGAAGAAACTGTATATTACATGAACCTTCTTCCATGGAGATACTTTCTGCAAATAATAATAAACAAAGAAAAAGCAGCTCAATCAGAAATCGGGACAATATTGAGGATCAGAGGAAGGGAGTGAGGAATTAACCTTGTTTTTTATTATCTCCATAAACATTTTTCTGAATAGATTGGCAGGACCACATGACCAACGGTGTTGTTGATAGCGATATGCCTTGAATGTGCTCGGCAATTCATTTTTCACCTTAGTGAAGAAAAAAATTGAACAAAAGTATTATTAAAAAACATCAGTTCATTATTTGTATATCTACAAAGAATGATGTGATAATGCCAGAAAATTGCTTTGTTCCCTGTCACTTCGCATAAACGTGTAAACTGCGAGTTTTCAGATACGAGATATCCATCCTAGTCAGTATGGTTGTTTTTGCACGATTGACGCATCTGATAAACTCAACTTAGTCGCTTTGACGATTATGCTTATGAAGTTATGTAGTTAAAAGACCTTATTTACATTCTTGAAACAACAAAATAATGTCTTTTGATAATTGGCTATCTAGATTAAGTGTATAATTACCATGAGGGAACCGAGGTACAAAAACTTCCATCCTCTAAGACTAGCTCGAACAGCCAAATCCATATCCTCGACTGTTGTTCGATCCTTCCATCCTCCGGCTTCATCAATGGCTGCAATTCTCCAAACTCCAGCAGTTCCTTGTATTTATAAATTATATATGCAAAAATTATATGATGCCAGAAGATAGACATGCTAAATAAAGGTAAACAAACTTTAGCAAGTTTTCACTAAATTCAACCCCTGACAATTTGTACATTATTAATCGATACAAAACATGATGTACACTTAAAAGACCAAACAAAATCTCTAGACTTGTGATTACCATTGAAGCCAAAAAAAGCATATGTAGATGATCCTACTTCTTGCTCCACTGTAAAATGGTAGTCCAGTGACATTTCTTGCATTCTTGTCATCAAGCATTCATCAGCATTTACTGAAACATAAATCCCAGGAAAACAAATAAAAAATTAATTTTTTTTATTAACATATGCAATGAAAATAACATAATTGTCTGTTAGAGGAAGGAGGGGGAGGGGGGGGCTGAGGTCCACCACTCATAGCACAGCACATGCAATTGTTTGGCCTTAGAAAGACCAGACAGAAGGACAAATATACCCTTATCTTTATTGCTCACTCCAAAATTCTACTCCCCTTCCCTTTATTAGAATAGAAGATTTTCTGGGATGTGTAATGGCCGTAAATCTTGCACTTCCTATTTGGATTTATTTAAGGTACATGTCAGCTTTTTTCAGGAAAACAAAAAGGCTGTAGGGATATTTATGTCCATCCACCAGACATGAATAAGTGTTCATCAAGAAATCAAACACTTAAGATCACCTTTGATTCTTGTTCCAGATGTACTCTCACTACCTTTTTACTTCCACCAGCAGAAACAACTTTTCAAGAGTCAAAAATAAACCTCGAAAGCAACTCTGTTTAGTCCACTTAAGTCGAGTCCAATATTGCATACTAAACATGATCAAAACGAGACATGGCCAACGTAAAGTAGTATTATGAGACAAGTTATACGTGTCTGAAGCTAAAAGGCCAACTAAAGTTGTAGGTGGTAGTATTTATGGACCAGTAAGATATACACTCCTTGTCCATTGCCACCGACGGTTTCTAACTTTGTAATTATTATTAATGCCATAAATTAAGCAAATAATATGAAATATACGAGTTATTACCAAACTTCCAACGAGCCTGAACTAGAGCAAGTTCTGGATTATGAACTAAGAAAGGGATGGTTCGCCAGAGGAAATCAGGTTCGGGTTGAAAATCGGCATCAAAGATTGCTACATAATCGCATTGTTTCGCATAAGGATGCTTGAGGCCTTGTTTTAATGCTCCAGCTTTGTATCCATTTCTGTTGTCACGAATTTCGTACTTGATATTAATTCCCTTGCCTGCCCACCTCTGGCACTCCATTTCCACCAGATTCTACAACAAAAGCAAAATCAAGAAAACTAATCAGTATTGCAGACAAAGGTATTCATGTATGTAGAAAGAAAGGGACAGACCTTGATTATAGGATCTGTCGAATCGTCGAGAACTTGAATAATTATACGATCAGAGGGCCAAGAAAGGCCACATGCAGCTCCAATTGAGAGTTGATATACCTATATCATGTAAAGAAATGCCATCAAAATTTTGCATGTCATAAGAATGAATCAAGAAATATGCAAAGAGAAAAAAAAGGACCTCTCTTTCATTGTACATTGGGATTTGAACAAGAACCATGGGATAAGCTGAATTTCCCATCTCTAAATCATCTCTTAATGGCTCCCATTTGTAACGTTTTTCTGGTTTTCTACCAAAAATCTTTACAAGAGTGATGACAATGCCCATGTAAACTCTCTCAATGAACAACATGACTGACAGTATCAAGCATAAAAATACAGCAACTTTAAGCCAAGGGACAATCAATGGAGCTTTGATCTGACCCCAAATTATGCTAAATTGCTCACTAATATCATCTCCAGCACCCTCAAATGGAGTTGTGGATGAAATCTGGTCCATTTGGGTGTGAAAAAAAAACAGGGGATAGGGAAGAAAAAAGCAGAGGAAAACGGGACTTGATAGAAAAGTGAGGATCTGCTTGTGTATATATAGGATTTTCTTTGCCAAAACTGCAAGAATATTTATATAGTTTTGCTTCTGAGGGACGCAAGAAAAAAATGGGGAATGTCAGAAAACGCTAGCTCAAACTTCCCATTCTATTTTGCCAAGACACCCCCACGATAATTATACACAAAAACAAAAACTCAATGCAAACTTCCGAGTAGAAGTATGTTTGGAAAGGTGAATTAGACGAAAGTGACGGTCTCTTTGTCAGAAGAAACTAGTGACTTGTAATAATGCAAACGTAGGCTTGGATCAAAGAGAGAGAGAGGAAGCAATGCAGAAGGAAAGAAAAGAGAAGGAGGGGTAGGGAGAAAAAGAGAGAGAATCCCTCTTTATAGAAGCTCTGTTTTGGCTTCTGGTTTAGGTTTGTCTCTCTCTTTTTCTTCTAATTTTTATTAGTATACGACGTAGAATTTGTATATGTAAAACTCTGTTTGGGAAATATTATAAGTACAAATGTTACTCGTGATTTCACCATTTAATCAAATCCAAACTATCTGAGAAAACGTTGGTCAGCTCTAGAGTCCCTCGAAGATAGTCGAGAGATATCTGGTCCCATTGGTGTGAATTGGGTGGCTTAGTCAATTGGTTTAGCACTCTATTTGGGAAATATTATAAGTAACTTAAAAGTTACTTGTGATTTCACCACTATTTCCGGACCCCAACGAAGGAGTAGGGAGTCGACTGAACATCTCAGCCATTGGCGAGAATAACTGATGCAAAGAAAGATTTTGTAGGGTAAGACAAGACAACGATTAATAACGTTAATTATTTTTAACCAAAAAAAAATGGCCAATTTATGTTTGGACGACTCAGAATTAAAAGAGGGAATAAATGAATGGGACCATCCAGGACCTCAAGAGCAGCGTTTATAGACAAAAATGCCCTCCAGAACAAGTGGCCACTGGTCAAGTTAGCTCTCAATTACAGTACATGTCATAACTATTATTTCCCGTTTGGGAATTAAAATTAATTTTTTAGTAAATTTTGATAAAAATTAAAAAAAATATGTAGTTAAAAAGTTGTGGATCCCTTTAAATATGTTATTAAAATCAATTGTTGACTTTGACTTAAATTAAAATTAAAATTTTAATTTCTACTGTATAGGAGCTATATGTATAGCATGAATAATGCCCTTGCTTCTTCAAATTTTCACTTTTTTCAAAATAATTTAAGAGTTTGATCCAATTTTATTTACTCTAAATCAATTTTTGAGTTGTTGGGTTAATTTACAAATTAATTTGTCGCATTTATGTTCTTCGATTGTGTTATTGTAATTGTAGTAACATTTTATTAATATTTGCTCGTAAATGAGTCTCTTTCATCAATACATATTGTGAATGCGTCCACCACAAGTCGTGATATAATCGTTTTCACATGAATACAATAATAGATGTAATGCATGTTCAAGTTCCAATCATAATGCCATATGCAACTTATCATAAAAAGCTAATACTACCCTATTTAAAGAAAATTTTATATCATATAAGAAGAATTGGAATAAAAGAATAATTCAAAACATAAGTATAAAAAAGGTTAAGTTAGTTTTTTTTCCCCCTTTTGGTTTTATTTTCATTAAAGGTAGGTGGGAAGTAATTGTCTCCATATTATTGTCAAGCTGCAATATAAAGATTAAAGTGGTATATATCATTATCACAATTAAAACATGGTACACTATGTCCATGTATTTAGCCCAAAAACTAGATTATGGAATCAAGGGTTGAAAATAATCATCCATAACAACAATTGTGAAGTTGAATTATTTAAAATTAAATTTAGGGCTTGTTTGGCATATTTTTGAAAAATGAGCTTTTGTGACCCCAAATGTTTTTGAATTCATTTAATTAAATTTATAATACCGTTTCTTCTAGTTAAAATAGCTTTTAGAAGAAACGGTCCAAATGTAATTTCATCTAAAATCTCTTTCGGAGAAATAATTCTTATAAAAAAAAAAATTTTTGAACACTAATTAAAAGAGTTTAACCCTTATAAAACTTTTCTATAAGAAGCAGAAACAAAAATAAAAACTCTGTCAAACATGGCCATTAGTATGTTAAATTGGACATTATATAGTCCCTGTTTGTTCGGGGAAGGTCACCCCCGTCCCGCTTTAGACAGGGGCGATTTCGGGACGTGGGCTTGCCACTTTAATTATTATTATTTTTTTCAAAAAATTTCATTTAACTAATTTTTTTTTAAAATTTATAATTAATTATTTTTTTTATTCTTCACGGGACGGGTTCAGGCGGGGCACCAACCCGTCGGAACGGGGCGAGTTTTTTTTGCCATCACTAGTGTTTGTTTCCGATTTTCTGTAAACAAATATGAATTTTTGTACCTTTTTTTCAAACTTTTTGTGTACATTGTCAGAGAAAATGGTAAAAAAAAAAAAAAGGCTGCATCTGTTTGTAACGGTAGGAAAATGCATTAGAATGAGGTGAAAATTGGAAACAACATAAGCATAATTAAAGACGATAAATACTATATAGAAAGTTTATTTGTCATAACCAAATGTACTGTCATTAAATTTATATATAAACATACCAATTAATTATAAAACTATAATTGTTTTAACTATATTTTTTGGTTCAAAATTTATTAGATTTGACCGGATAGGAATCTCCTACCTTATTGAATAGAGTTGACAAATTCAAAAAACCTAAGTTATTGTTAGCTAGTAGATTGTCGTGGTTGTAAAACTATTATCAATAGGGAAAAAAAAATAAAAAAAAATTGAGAACAATTTATTCATGACTTGTACGCAATAGAATGTGTATAAGAAATTCAGGTATACGATAACATTTTTTAAATATTTCTCTTTATTTATTTTTGTAGAATGGGACTAGATAGCAACAACACAACAAAATAAATTATTATTTTTTTCTCATTTTTCATACATTTTCTGAAAAAAAAAAAAAAAA
>CAIGRF010103709.1:0-17936 GCA_903798235.1 Fraxinus ornus | reverse complement strand
TTTTTTTTTTTTTTTCATTTTATAGAAAATAATTATTTGAGGTTATCGTTCTTGAAATGTTTCCTTCAGAGAAACAATTAATGAACTATATTTATCATCAAAATGTGTTAGACATCCATCGCATTTCTGTAGTATTGAAACACGTAATTTATCGATTAAATAATAAATTATTCATTTATTAAAAATTTAATTATTTTTTTACAATTCCAGCATTCTTATTTTACAGAGATTTTACTTAACTAACTAATAATTTCTCATGTATTATTTTTTGCATTTTCTTCTTCCCACGTGAGAATAAATTTATTCCAGTTAACAGAAAAATATTATGAGCCTGTTTAGTAACAATTAAAATTCAATTAAAATTGAAAATATGGTCGTTATTGGGTCCCACCCGTCGAATAAAAGTCAACAATAACGACTAATTTTTCAATTTTAATCCGATTTTAATCTCTACCAAACAGGCTCTACAAAATACAAGATAAATTAATTATGTCATTTTCGTTTTCTGTCCTTACAGCTAAGATGATGGTCAGTTGGATTGATTGTGGTAACCTCAAGAGTACTTGCCGTTGAAATTTCAAATCATTTGATGACAATAAGACCATTTAATATTAATTTTAGTTTAAATTCAACTCAGAGTTTCCATTGATTTTCATATTTAAACTCATTTAATTAAAAGTAGTTTTCAGTCCAACTACTCATAATCATCCTCGTTTTCAGTCCTCGATAAGCATAAGTGATTCCATAATTTATACACCTCAAATAATTGAGAAATTTTGAAAAGTGAACAATTAAAATTGGTATATTCACATTTATATTTGAGGCATTTTGGAACGCTGGTGGTATGGAGCTGAGATTGTCTGTTTAAAATTGATTATTCACACAGTGATTCATTGACACATTATTTTAAATTAATATATCAATTTTTTTTCTCTCACTACCACCTATGCTTAAAAATAATTGAAAAGAGAAATTAATTCTAATATTAAGCAGCTTGAAAGTGTTTCGTTTGAGTAAAAGAATTTTTAATAGGAACTGGTCTAAGAAAACTTCGTCAAGAAGCACAATTTAAAACACAGACAACATTTTTATCCAATATTTTTCTTTCACGTCATTTTATGTACAAGTAGCGCAATTCAATAAAAATGTTCAACTCTTATATATTTTACACTTAGACCTTATCTAATCCCTATTTTTATTAAAATGTATTTTTCTCACTCTTCTTTTCAATCATACATTCGTCAATAAAATAATATTAAACAACCCAATTTTTTTTTTTTCATTTTTAACTACACATTTTTCATCAATCCATTATTCCGAAATACATTCTACACAAAACATGGCACTCAAACATGCCCCTAATCAAAACAACATTGAATTGCATTTGCCACATGCCAAAATTGATTCTCCCGTCAAACTTTTTCATGTCGGCTGGTATATCTGTATATCTTTTCTGTGCTTCGGTACCTCAAACGACTTGATGCTCTGACATTATTATTGAGAATTGAGATCAATTTCTTCATTTGCGTAAATGATTCTTTTCAGATAGTTATTAAAAATCCAGAAATTATAATCAGACGAAGAAGATTATATCGAATTATGTTAAATAACATAAAAACTTCAAAATTGGAGAAAAAAAAATTACGGGTCGTAAAAAAAATTTCACTGTGTGAAATAATTTACAATCTCTTAAGAAATATCTGTCACCCCAAACCCCAAGTACACACAAGAATTTACAGACTTGAGTATACCCACCCAGTATGTAAGGAACAAGACTAGAACTCTAATTGGACAATACGAAGTGAAATCCTTACCAATGGATGGTTGTTGTTCATTCTTGTCATCATTAATTTTGCTTTTACATATATTCAAAGATTTAAGACATTTATATTTTTAAAAATTAGGGATAACAATGAGGCAGGTAAGGTAGGGGTTGGAGTCGCCCTCACCTACCCCTGCCTCTTTGGGGTTTTCGGATGGCGGAGTAGGGACGTAAATTAAATTATTTTTTTAAGATTTAAATATTTTTATTTTTTAAATAAAATTTAACTTGAAAAACATGATAAAATAATATAAATTATTGTTCCCATACCCACGCGGACCACCTAACAAGGCGGGACATTTTTGTCGTCCCTATTAAAAACTATAGTAGATCGTATTAGTCTTGATCTACCTTCTACCTTCTAACTTTTAATTTACTAAGTCATTTTAATTTATTTTTAAAATTATTACACTACAAAATCTCTACGATCAATTTAATTCGAAAAACCTCGAACCAATCTAGTTATAGGATTAAAAAAAAAACCATTTAATACAAGCGGCGCTTCACCTCAAAGTTCCTTTTTCATATTTTTTAATTTTCTCAATTGCCAGTTCGACTTTTGACATTGACTCTTTATTTTTTTACGATTTGATACCATACAAATTTGTACATGTCACAAAGTCATGTATTTAACTTAATTGTACACGATTACGCATTAACTCTGGTGTTAAGTGATGTTTCAAATAAGGGCTTGTTCGGTTCCAATTAATATTCAATTAAAATTGAAAATATAACCGTTATTGGCTATCACTCGTCTAATAAAAGTCAACAATAACGGCTAATTTTTAAATTGTAATCTCTACCAAACATCCTCTTAATTTCTTGATAAATTGTGTTCCACATTTTAATCAAAATTCTATTGGTGGAGAGCTCTTATAACTTGTGACAGCTAGACCTTCAACGACATGATTTTTACCTTTGTTCGAAAATGATAGTTGGTCCAACCATTAATTTTTTATTTGCTCTAAATTCTTAGATTAGATAAAATGTAAGGGTACTCAATTTCTACTTTCGTTAAGAGAGAGACATTCGATGGGGATCGAAGAGTAATTTTTTCATTTAATTAAGTAAAGACTCTTAACAAATTATCTTTTACAATGACTGAAAACTCTAAAGAACCAAACTTTTTCTTTGCAAATTTCGACGAATGTCTATTCGAAAGTTAACTGGAAGATGCAAAGTGAGTTCCAAAGCCATCAAACATATAATTTAGTTAGCAAAGATTAACATCCGAAAAGCATATCAAACTTTAAAATTTTGACTGGTGGACAAGATTCAATAATTAAATTTAGATCCCAAATCACTTCATTAGAGGATAAGTCATTTTAAATTTGACATGTTTATGACGTATATATATGTATGTATTTGTTGTGATGTGACCCAAATTCTAATTTTATGTTTGGTTGAATTAAAGAAATTTAAGGAGTTTTGACTTTGGAAGTCCTAATTAACAAAGATCAAATTTCATCAAAAATTGAGAATTTGGCTTGAAAAAGGACTTTGAGTCGAAGAAAAATATTTTAGAAGCATAATTACCGGAAGTGGATGTCGCGGCGCCTCAGCGCTCCTGAAGAAAAAGAATGCGAGAGCCCGGCGTTTGGCGCCGCAACGCATGGACCAACTTTTGCTTGGTGGCTCTATGACGGGTTTGTCCCGATCTTTTCGAATGTTGTGTTTTCTTCTTTGTCTAGAACTCCAAAAGGAAGCTTCTATATATATTTCACATTGTTGTATTTCCATATACACATTCAACAATTTCTTTTGGAGTTAGATAGCTTAGATTTCAATTTAGAGCATTGAGATCTTAATATTGTAAACACATTCATTATTGATCATAATGAAATTCTCATTTTTTTTTTTTCCTGTTTTGGGTTTCCATATAAATCTTGGTATTCTTGTTTATTTTAGTATTATCATTATCTTGCGATCAATTCATAACATGGAAAAAATATTATTTTATGGAAAAAATGGGTGGTTGATAAAGAGTTTTGAAAAAAATTGTATTTTTGAAAAAAAAAAATTATTCCAAAAAGTGGCGAAATTGGTTATTACTTGATTGGTGAATAACAATTAGAGCCCGTTTGATAGAGATTAAAATCGGATTAAAATTGAAAAACTAGCCGTTATTGTTGATTTTTATTAGACGAGTGAGACTCACTAACGACTATATTTTCAATGTTAATCAGATTTTAATCGGAACCAAACAAGCTCTTAAGATTTTATTTATCACAATGCTCGTTCCTGCTTACAATTAGGAAATGCTTGAAGAAGCTCATACTGTGTGTAAATTAGTAGTCCCGTTAAATGTTAATGAAAACAAAACAACGCAACATAATAATTAAAAAAATTGTAAAGATTATTTATCAACTGGAAGTCCCTTAATTAAAATAGAAGCTAATGGAAGGGAATCTTAACAACCACCATATGGCTCATCGCGGAAAAGAGTGCAACATTTTATATGGGCGAGAATGAATGTATAGGAAGTCTCAAGGCCAAGAGAGAACGCACCACAAGTCCCATGGCCAAGAATACCATAAGTCCAACATAATACTAACACGTGATATGATCGACAAAATAATAAGTCCAACATGCACTCCCCAACAAAGGGCCTCCATGTGTCCATGATGAACATCCTTATGTATCTCATTATATTGAGTCTCACGTAAGTAGGGCGAGGAGCTCTTCTCGATTCTCCATTCATTGTGAAAATCAATATATTTTTCTAGAGAGGAGGATAGTGTAAATATCAAAGATTATGCTACATGTACAAAAACTTTTACCAAATTTTTCACCGAATTGACAAGTAGCGGCCCCCTACTGGGGACGCCTGCTGTCAATTCGATGAAAGATTAGGTAAAAAGCTTTTGTACAAATATATTTTTCCAAATATCAAAGCTCAAAAGGTGGAGAATGAGTGTTCAGAAAATATCTTGTTATCATAAATATAGGAGTTGGCCTAGATGACGTGACACAAAGACCTTCAGACACGTGTCATATTTCTAGACACCAAAGTATATTAGTTAATTAGGAAAATGTCAATTTTTAAAACTTATTGACAAAATGGCTCCTTTGCCGGTGGAAAATGTCAATTTTACCTTTTTATTATAAAATAATAACGTTATTCATTTACAATATATATGATCATCGGTCAACGTGACAATGATGTTGTTGCATTATTCAATAAAATTAAAATGTATTTTTATTTATTAGATAATATGACAGTTACTTTACTGTATAATAGACCAATGAAGTTGTAATGTATTTTTATTCATTGAATAATATGATAGTTACCTTACTGCTAGATAGATCGATGATAATCTCTAATAAATATGAATGTCGTTACTTTTTATAAAATGTCTTTTACGAACGTGCAGTTACAATTATATAATCATATATGTGCATAAATTAAGAGAGCCAAGGTTGTCGATTGTTAAAGAAGTTATGTAATTAATATATAATTATTCTATAATTCATGACTAGATTTTAGAATTTAGTCTAAATCATGAACCTTACATTTTTATCTAGAAATTTAGAGATTTGGAAAGGTATACATTTATGATACATATGTTATAATCCCATAATTACTTAATTTAGTTTGATTTTTATCTTCTTGGCAAATAAACACCATAAGTAAGGTTTCTTATTAGAATAGCAGTGTAAAGTTTTTATCTTTCTCAATAGTAGGGCTATCCGTGGGTCGGTTTCAAAATTTTCGGATGTTTAATAAATGGAACCGTCGGGTCCAAATATAATTATGGAACCGTTCGGGTTCGATTCCATTCGATCCCGTACCATAATTAATTTTTTTAACATTTATAGCAACACTATATGAATATAACTAATAACATTTCATTAATAACGTTTAAAAATTAACGTAGTATAATTCAAAAATATATAAATAACTAGCTGTTGAATTACATTAATTCAATGCATACAAATATAAAAAAGTAGATATTAATATTAAAATGTCGGTGATCCATATCAAATTAATATTGATCACCGAAATTTTTGACAGAAATCGTTATTAGGGACAAAAATGTATTAATTAATAAAATATTCAAGATAATAATACAATAAAAAAAGTCAAGGACATAAGTGTGACAATGACTAANACTGATAGATAGATCGATGATAATCTCTAATAAATATGAATGTCGTTACTTTTTATAAAATGTCTTTTACGAACGTGCAGTTACAATTATACAATCATATATATAATTATTCTATAATTCATGACTAGATTTTAGAATTTAGTCTAAATCATGAACCTTACATTTTTATCTAGAAATTTAGAGATTTGGAAAGGTATACATTTATGATACATATGTTGTATAGTTAATTCCCAGATTTAGGGGGTTGATTTGATTTCAGAACCTTCATACACTAATGCACAACTAAATTAAACTTTTCAAAACTACATCTCAGCTCAAATTCAAAAGTTAAAACAATTTTTGAAGTTAATTTAATTGACAAGAATTCATGGTACACGTACTAAACTAGAATAAATAGTCTTTTAATACATAATATTATAATCCCATAATTACTTAATTTAGTTTGATTTTTATCTTCTTAGCAAATAAACATCATAAGTAAGGTTTTCTTATTAGAATAGCAGTGTAAAGCTTTTATCTTTCTCAATAGTAGGACTATCCGTGGATCGGTTCTGCTCGGTTTCAAAATTCTCGAATGTTTAATAAATGGAACCGTCGGGTCCAAATATAATTATGGAACCGTTCGGATTCGGTTTCATTCGGTCCCGTACCATAATTAATTTTTTTAACATTTATAGCAACACTACATGAATATAACTAATAACATTTCATTCGTAACGTTTAAAAATTAACGTAGCACAATTCAAAAATATATAAATAACTAGCTGTCGAATTACATTAATTCAATGCATACAAATACAAAAAAAGTAGATATTAATATTAAAATATCGATGATCCATATCAAATTAATATTGATCACCGAAATTTTTGACAGAAATCGTTATTAGGGACAAAAATGTATTAATTAATAAAATATTCAAGATAATAATACAATAAAAAAAGTCAAGGACATAAGTGTGACAATGACTAAAAGTTATGGACATTTTCATCCAATTAAAATGTGATGTACTTGTAAGAAAATGTGGTATGAATATATTTAGCCTATTAATAATATGTTTCAAAACCGATCATTTTTAAAAGACTAATATAGTGACACCACATTTTAATAGTATAAAATGTTCATAATATTTACTTATTATTACGTTTATCTTCTCAATTTTTTCCTTCGTATTCTTATCCTACTTCAATTGGTTTGCACATCTTGATTTTTATGATGGCTTAAGTCCAAAAATTCCGTCAAGGAGTAAAAATATTCTTTGTCCATCGTACTTTTAAATAAGCAAAAAAAAAAAAAAAGTTACAAGACACGACTAGTCTGGCTTAAATTGTAACCTTGTCATAATTTGAAGTTGAAGTCAAAAATTAATTTTAACCAAACATTCAAAATTATAATTCACATTATCCATATATTTCATAAGACAAATTATTCTTATAATTCCATTTAAATATCTCCCAAATACTTGTTTGGGTTTCCCTATAATTTTTCATAATTTAAACAAAAAACATTAATTTTAACCACTTATTCAAACTACGATTTACTTATTATCGACATGTTTCTTATAACTCATTACTTCACTTTATTATAATATCATTATGCACTCGTTTGTTTTAGCTATAAAAGTAAGTTTTAATAAAGTTAACATTTAATTTTAGCTACATATTATATAAGATCCACAACTTTTCAACTATATATTCTATCAATTTGTATGAAAATCTATTAAAAACCTAATTTTTATCTATACCAAACAGGGGCTAAGTTTTTTTTCCTACCAAACACAATTGTCCCTAATTTTAAATCACGCTAACAAATTTTTTGGACGAAAACCATCTTTAAGGATGAGATGTGCTAATAATGAAAAGTTAATCATAATAATATGATGAAAAATTGTAAAAGATATTAATATGACAATGAATAAAGATTAATTTCTTTTAATATAATTAAAATATAGTGCATTTATGAAATATGATGTCAATATAGAATTGAACAAAGAAATGCAATCATTTTCAACCATTTCTCTAAAAATTAACAACAATTTATATACGTAATGTATTAGGATGATTGCCTATAACAAAAAATCAAAGTAATTAGGTAAGAGTAAATACATAATAATTAGATGATGAAGTGAAATAAAAATATAAATAACTAATCTATGCTGATTTCAACAAAAGTCTTGTAATTTTGCACAAATAACAAATTTGTTCAATCGGGAAAACATGGAAAAAGTTTAGAAATCGATCCGGTAATGTTGAAACTACGAAAAATGAAAACAATTTAGTACAAGTCAAGAATGAATCGATTTACCTCAAAATTCTGTTTTATACGTCGTTAATTTTTATTTTTTTCCTAAAGATTGGTTTAACTTCATCGGTCTATAGGAATAAACTTCATCCCGTCATGTTAAATTTAGAATGAAGTTAACTTTTTTTTTTTTTCTAACGATTGGTTCAACTTGATCAGTCTATAAGAATAAACTTCATCCCGTCGTGCCGTGTAACAATGATAATAAATTTAGAATGAAGTTTTCAAGTAATGTATTTAACATAATCTTACACTCTAGCTCTGATATTGATTGTGATTTATCTTTCGCCTACAAATCGATATTAAATTCTAGACCTTGCACATTTTCAACGAATTGAAAAAAAGTAATGATAACTAATTATTTTTTATTGGTGGAGAGCTATTATAATAATAGCTGGACTTTCAATATCATGTTTACTATTGTTTGTCCGAAAATGAAGGTCCAACCATAAGTTTTATTGTTTCTATAGCTTCCTAGATTAGATTTAATGAACATTGAATTTCTATTTCAGTTAAGAGTAAGACATTCAAAGTGGGACCAAATAGATTTTATCGTAACAAATTTCAAGTAAAGCATATCTTATGATTATTTTTAGAATGAAAGCTTGTTTGATAGAGCTCAAAAACCGATTAAAATTGAAAATATAATCGTTATTGAGTCTCACTCGTCTAATAAAAGTCAACAATAACGACCAATTTTTCAATTCTAATCTGATTTTAATTTCTACCAAACACACTATCAGAGTTAGAAGTTGTCTTGTCGGTGTCAAAATAATCAAAGATAGTTTGGTTAGATCAATTTCGAAAACTCTGATTTTTGACTTTGGTGTAGATTCATTCAAAATTGAATTAGAAGTTGTCTCGTCGGTGTCAAAATAATCAAAGATAATTTGGTAAAAACAATTTTGAAAACTCTGATTTTTGACTTTGGTGTAGATTCAATAAATAAAATTTAGATGTCAATTGTCAAGTCACTCTATTAGAGGACAAGTCATTTTACATTTGACCTAGCTATGAAGCATATATACAGTCGGCATGCCCTTGTATAATAGGCTGTTTGCCAAGACACTTATCTCATGTTTGAGCCATATTATAATTTTTATTCTAATTTTTTTTACTTATTTTTAATTACATATTTTTAATAAAATAATATTTTCCATCGCATCAATAACTTTTACTTCTTTTTCAATCACGTATCCAACATCACATCACCCAAAAAAAAAAATGTATTATTTCCATTTTAATGTGCATTAAACAGGGGGTTTAGTTGTGATCTGTTTGATAAGATGAATTTTTTAAAACAATACTTTTAGCCCATGTTTGTTATTGATTAAAATTTAGATTTTAATTTAAAGTATTGTCTACGTATTTCATGAATTCCACAACTTTTCAACCATATATTTTATCAACTTTTATCAATATCTGTTAAAATTTTGATTTTAATCCCTACTAAATAGGGACTTGAAGACTAAGAAACTTAAGCATAGTTAATATAATTAAATAAGAATTAATAATTTCAATTTAATGAGGTGAATCGCTAGATAATACTAATGGTTCCTTTGATAGAGTTTTTACTTCTTATAGAAATGTTTCATATAACAACTCTTCTAGTCGAATAAAGTACTTTTCGAAAATTATTCAAAGTTCAAAAACAATTTTTAATTTTAGAAGTAGATTTTAACTTTTTCTAAAATCTTGCCAAACATGTCCTAAAAGCTTTTGAACATTCTCTTATGATTAATCAAGCAAAAGTTTAGAAACTTTTACAGGATAATATTCCACTCATGCTGGACTACTTCTGTTTATTAATTGAGTTCATGCTAAAGAAATTAATCATTTTCCCCATGTCATTATTAAGCACCAACAAATCATGTCTATTAACTGGTAACTTCCTTCTTCGCAGACATGTTTAAAACCACTCATGTCTTCCTCTTGCCTTTCCGTATAATTTTTCGCGTGATTAACGTTTGACGACTTCGAAGCTTGGCCAGGCACCCGGCCCGGGATAATCTAGACGTTGCTCGAAGGGAAGTATAATTGAAAATAATTAAGAGAGTTAGTGAAAAAGTTCATTAACGAGATTGTGCATGATTTAAGAGTAGCGTAATAAAATATAATTGACGCATCACATAAATCATGTATTTTGTACACCAACGATCAACTTAACATGTTTAAATTAAATAAATAGTACAAGTTCACATATCCTAAAAGTTGCAATTTGATTGTTCACAATTCAAACAATCAACTAGCGATTTCGAACAAATCGTCATCTTAAAAAATATAATAAGAGTAATTTTTCGCATCACTTCGAAGATAAAAATAATAATTGACATATAAATATTTGAACTACTCATTTTTAACAATAATAATTAGCAATTATACTTTCGACACCAAGATTTGTAACTTTGTTCAGCTAAGGTCTTGTTTGGAGGAGATTTTTTTTTTAAATATTTCTTTAAAAATTATTTTCAATTATATATTTTATGGGATTAATAACTTTTTTCTACTACTCTCGAACAAACTCCGAAAATTATAGCTGCTCCATCCATTATTTCTAAAGTTTCTATATTTTGCATAGATCAGATAAAATGAAGACAATTTTCTATTTCTATTTCATTTATATTGGTTGTAAATTACTAAATTTACCTTCATCCCTTTCTTTGCATGAGTTTGAAACAAAACGTATTGTAAACAAATATAGCACGTGCTACACGAAACAAGACGGGGACACCAAGCGTGACGTAATTTGAAGATTTATGTGATTTAATTTAATCGATTTTAATAAATCAAATGAAGTATCGAAGAATAATATATATAATCGAGACATAATTTATTATTGTTGAATTTTTTAGAATAGCGACGTCAAAGCGGATTGGAAAAATATATAAATAATTGTAATTTTTTAAGTTGAAGTTCAGATTGAAAGTCGAGGACATGTCAATTTTACGTTTGACTATGTTAAGAGTTGCATATTTGTACATTTTAAACTAAAAATAATATTAAAAAAACCTGCATTATGAATCATGAGTCCTTTATTCTATGGAAAAATTGCACATTTAGTCCTTAACCTTAATCACCTATAGAAAATGCATCATTGGCCTTTAAAATTGAACTCTTCAATCCTCAACTTTGAGATTCATTTGTAAATGTTGTCATTTTTACATAATTTCATTAACCTCTTTTTTTTTTTTGGGGTCCTCTTAGAAGGCATAAAAGAGGATGAAGAATCTTTTATTGTTGATATTTCATGTTGTGTTAGGTCGCACCTCAGCGTAAAATAGCATACATTATAATTTATATTACGAGTATCTTCTTTCTTAAAGAAATTAAGGATTTGCTTTAAATAGTCAAATCACAATTATATAAGTCAAATTTTTTTGTAGGAAATGTTTTATATGGGGATGAATAATCGGGCAATTAAAGATTTGATAAAAAAAATGGAGAAAAAAAATACAAGAATTTGCTCGAGCCCATTGTTTGTCTCACATTCTTTCAATTTTTTTTTTCTTTCTAAATACTCATTTTCAATCACACATTAAAATAATAAAATATTTTACATGTAAACTCAAAATTTTTTCCTACTTTTTAACCATACATTTTCTAAAAGTTCACTATTCAAAATAATATTTTTCCAAAAATATGGCCACCAAATAGAAGCTCAAAAACTCACATTTTTAAGATTGATATTCTATATGAAAATAGTATAGAATTTCGAAAACCCTCCTTGAGTATTGTAAGAAAAATAAACTACAGTACCTACAATTTTTATTTTTTTTTTTGACGTAGGAACCCCCAACCGCTACCCGTGAGTACGCATTAGATAAACCACACAAGAGAGATAAATCGCACTAGGCAAGCTCGGTTTAACGGCTCGGCCGAGAAAGTGTTGGCAGGAGATTCGAACTCGTGACTTTCGGTCTCCGCGTTCACCTGCTCCACCAACTCAACCACCCCTGAAGGGGATACAATATCTACAATTTTTAACTCTATACAAACTTGTACGAGAGAAAATAAAATAAAATAATTACATGCTGGACATATTCTTTTTCCTTTAAACGTATATAAAAGAAAAAGAAAAGCACCTCAATATATATATTAATGTAAATTTTCCACAAGCCATCTACCCCCACGATGGAATATTACCAAGTTTTCTTTCCAAGTTGCACAGCAACTTTTGCTTCAACTTGCAAGGGAACAGAAATTTATCAAAGTAATAATTATTACCTTTATTTCATTCCAATTTAAAACCAAAGATGCCTTTTTTGTTTTGGTAAGACACTGATGTTTTTCAAACGGAGTTAATAATTTATATTTTAATGAGAAATAGAATGATTTGAAAGCCAAGTCATTATGTCTTGAACGAAACGAGTCGAGAAGATAGCCGTTAATTTGATGATTAAGAATTTTTCACGCCACAGTTGACTTGGATCTGCTTAAATCTGGTGATATATGTTTTTCAATCTAATTAATTATAAGTATTTTTGCTTTTCTCTTCTTTTGACATCATAAAATAAAGTATGCTGGACTATACTTAAAAGTAAGTCAAATTAATTTTTAAAATACTTATTTTATTAAACGCGCTTTTCAAATATAATTTTTTAAGGGATGAGCACCGGCCACCGAGTCGTTCGGTCCAAATATCTTAAGAATCAGATCGTATGTAAGATTTATTTTTAATATAGTTTAGTAATCATTTAGATTAACTTTATCGGATGTTGTTAAGCCCGTGTTTGGTAGAGATTAAAATCAGATTTTTCATAGAATTTGATGAAATATGTGATTGAAAAGTTGGGAGATCCATAAAACATGTAGTTAAAATTTATTATTGACTTTGACTTAAATTAAAATCTAAATTTTAATCGGTACCAAACACGGGCTATAGTATTTTAGCTAATCTTGTATTCCTTATTATACATCTACTAAAAAATGTAAATCGACTAAATTTTTCGACAACCACAGAAAACAAAATTGTAGATATTGAAAATAATTCGAGTCAATTACAAATTTATGTAGTCAACCACAAGACAACAAATCACAATTATTTTCATTCAGCGTTATTGGAAATGGTTTGACAGACCCCTCACAATAGGGGGGCCGCCTTTTTTTTTTTTTTGGAAGTGGCTCCCCTATTGTGAGGGGGATGAAACTTAGTGTACAAGAAGCTTTATTCATTGGAAACAAACGTTAAATTAGACAAGATAATTGAGATATGTTGTCGTTCACCCTTCCCTTTACTCTAATCCTGCCAAATATATATGCCCAACAATCTTCACATCCTACACTAGGATCCTTCCAATCGATAGGATGACATCCAAATCCATTAATGATGTAAAAAAGGAGAGATGTGGCAAAATAATATGAGTGACCTTTCACGTACACGTCGCTCTACATTGTATTAAATAGAACTAGATACAAGTAAAGTCTGAGAATTTTTTTACTTTTTCATTCATATATTTTTGAAATATGCTGTGTACATAATATATGTACATAAGCGTGTCCATACCCCTGACATGGGGCACCAAGAATTTTTCATATGCTTTTTATGGCTTTGAGTAAACATGCAATAATAGCTTTTTTTATTACGTTATTTCTCAATGGTGGTTATTGACGCAGCATTATAAATGAAACCTTAAAGAGAAAAAACATATATATTTAAACTTTGCTGCTTTCCTCGTAGAGGAGGTTACCCCACAATTTTAAATAATTTTTTTTTTTTTATTTAAAGACTTGATCTTAACTAAATATGACACGAACATTCAATTTCTTAATTATTTCTTCCTTCGTAACTCAGTGTAGTCTTTCTTTGACCCTCATCATCATTGAGCTCGTCTACACGAACCCTTTTGAGCTCGACTATTTGAAGAATTTAATAATAAATAATTGCACTCCACGTGAGATCTCCACTTATACTCCATGTCGTCCATAAATTACAAATATTAAAATATATTTATTTCAGTAGAGCGTCGAAAACACATAAAGCACATACGATCCATATTAATTACTTTCGACGTAGCAATTAAAGAAATCACTAATCAAGACGCAAATCTTAACATTTCTAAGTGTTAAAAAATAACAATGAGGGCTTTCGAAATAGCTTTTGAACAACCATGATTGGGTTATGATTAATTATCTTTACAGGAAATAATCCACTTATGCTAGAATACCTTTTGTATATGTTCATTTCCTCCTTTTCATTATTGTGTTCCAGCTAATCATGTTTTACCAGTTTCCTAATCCTTTTCGCAACTCTCAATATTCTATATTGTGCCTAGTTTGGTGGGGATTAAAATTAGATTTTTAGTAGATTGTGATAAAAAGTTTTGAAAATATATAGTTAAAAAGTTGGGGCACTTATAAAATATGTGATTAATATTGATTGTTTGACTTTGACTTAAATTAAAATCTGATTTTAATTAATACCAAACAGATATAGCTCAGGCCACTAACAGGTTTTGAGCCGAATTTTGAATAAAAATGTGCACTTGAACATTTGTAATGACAATCCACATCATATTCTTCATCTTGAAATCAGAACCCTTCTAATTTATTTTTTAATGGACGAGTACACTTCAAGCCTATCAATATTGAACCCAAAGAAAATATTAATATTTAACTCCTGTTTGGTACACTAAAATTTTCGTTTTTACTCTTTTACTCATTTTCGACAACACATTATTCAATAAAATAATATTTTCCATCACATTAATAATTTTTCCTTCTTTTTCAACCACACGTTCTCTATCAATATACTATTCCAGAATACATTCTTCCAAAATAATATGGCTCAAACACACCCTTAGTTGAATAAGTTTTTTTATATGTAATTTTGACCGTCGCGAGTTGATAAAAAGAATAAATGATTCTTCAATTCCGTTATTGAGAAATATGAACTAACATATGCTAAACGTAAAAAAGTACCGAATTAATTGAACCTTTAGAAGTTTAGTAGGAATGCCAACAAATACGATGAAGAAGTTACTAAGCCCCCACCCTTTTTTTTATTTTTTTGAGATTATAAGTTGATGAGTCTCATTAGGGTGTGTTTGAGTCACATTATTTTGGAAGAATATATTTTGGAATAGTAGATTCATGGAGAATGTGTGGTTGAAAAAGAAGGAAAAATTATTGATATGATAGAAAATATTATTTTATTGAAAAATGTGTGGTTGAAATTGAGTAGGATAATGAAAATGAAAATGAAAATTTTAATGTATACCAAACAGGGGCTAAGTACCTGTTTGACCTCCATTTTATGGTGTGTTTGTGCCATATTATTTTGGAATAATAGATTGATGGAGAATATGTGATTGAAAAAGAAGGAAAAGTTATTGGTGTGATGAAAAATATTATTTTATTGAAAAATGTGTGGTTGAAAATGAGTACAAGAATGAAAATGAAAATTTTTATATGTACCAAACAGGGACTAAGTTTAACAGTGAATACATTGTGAATCCAATAAAATATGTAATTAAAAGTAAAATTTGATCAACTTGTATAATCGTGAAAAAGCTTTGTCACAAGTAGGTCAAGTGTATGTGGTTGGCTCTGTTGGAATGATAGGATCAAGAATGTAAGATTATTGATAATATTAAAGTAACAAATATCTAACTTGATACTTTGTAAAAGAAAGTGCAAAAACATTTAAAAATCATATACAAGTGAATTGATGCCCTAATTATAATGCAGGCTGCAGGCACCATCAAAATCCACCAAAGCCCTGTGCTGTAGCCTGTAATCCACTATTTCTCGATTTAGTCAATCAGTGGCACAAACATTTTCTTGATATACAATAATACGGTCTGTCGGTGGAAGAAAGGAACGGCATCTCCAATTCATTTTTTGAGAGAATTTAAATTTGTTTGCCTTTCAACAACGTAATTATGGAAAAAAAAAAAAAAAGTATTTTACAATTATTGAGCTTTTAATTTGTACGAGTCCATGTTGGGTATTTTGAACAATATAATTATTTTTCTTTATCTTGTTGAGTGTTGTTTAGGTTAAATTTCAATATTTATCTTTAACATTGAGAAAACTAGCACACATGTCCCTATCCCTTTTTTGACTTAATTCATCTCAACCTTTTGAAAATTATACACAAAATGTTCATGTTCACATATTCCATCCAAAATGCCCTTTGAAGTGGGGGTAGAAAGACAATATTACTTTTTGACTTTAATTAAATGTAAATGAAATAGGAAAAACACAAAAAGAAAAAATAGAAAAATGAAAAAAAAAAAAGAAAGAATATATGGCTATCTCTACCTACCCCAACCCACATCACCACCAGCTCTGAAAAGTCGATCCTCATTGTCACGCCGTCTCCAGCTCCATCGTTAATTGATAACGTCCTTGTTGCCATTTATTAGCCACCTTTTGATTTCAACAACTTATAAATTACTCAGATGTCTTCATATTTCCACTTTCTTATGATCATGGACTCCCTAGTGGACCTACGAATTTTTTCTGCGATTTAAACTCAATTTGGCATGTTCAATGTAGCAGATGATTTTTTAATGTATGATATTGTCATCACTTTGTTTAAAAATTATATCTTACGACACTAATGCAATCCACTCTATATGGCCTAGAATCAAGCTGAAAATTCACCACATGCCCATTTTCTTGGACCCATTTTCGTTTCAAGTCTACTTTTGCATTATCTGCCCACTCCATGAGAATGCTCCAGCATCAAGTCGTACACATTACGTTATTACCTCTATTTCTGATACCAACTGATGTAAAGTATAGTCACCATTTTGCCCAAAAGTTGAAAGCTCGTGACACTAATCAGTCCACCTTATACCATTCTGAATTCAACTCAGCCCCTAAGCCCACTATTTGGGGACCATCATGCTTCATGCATGCTCCTACGTTAATTGACAATGCTGATTTAATACTTTTATCAATTTATTTAGTTTTTTTTTTTTTTTTCTCTTGTATCATGGGCTATATTTTGATTTTGATTATTATTTTTCATTACGGCATTTCTTTTCCTGTGTTTTTTTGCCTAAATTTTTGGAAACTATGATATCAACTTTTAACAGATTTCTCTTCCAATTTCCAGTCGATGGCGAGACATTAATACTTTGAAAGTCGATTTTTATTAACACATTAGTACCATAGGCTATCGTTTTAATTTTATTTTTTTATTTTTTTATTTTTGCAAGTATGAATCGAGTTCTTTAGCAATCAACATTTTTCTGGAATTTTTATTATGCTGGTTTTGGGTTGCTCTTCGTGTTAATTTAGGAAATTCAAGTAACATGTGAGTAGGGTTGATTTACAAGATTAAGATATTTTTGTTGCTTGTGCTTGAATATTGAGTAAAACTCTGTTTCAAAGTCCAAACTTTTAATATTCGGAAAATATAAATTTCAGTCAAATATTTTGTTGGATTTTTTATACCCAATAAATCAGACGATGATTTAAAATAGATGTCGGATAATTTATGTACACAATAGCGCTTGATTCGACCCAGAAACAACCAATACACTTTTGGAGGGCCCAAGTTATTGAGTTGGATTTTGTTGGTTAGGTGGTGATATGGTAGCCCATTTATGTTGACAGTATTTGGCCCAACTACTTAAGTGAAATAGCCCCAATTAGTGACGGGAAAAATTCATATTTAAGGTGTATTCTTTACCTAAATTCAAAAATAAGGTAAAATACTAAGAAAATTCAAAAATCATGTATGCATTTAATT
>CAIGRF010103677.1:68046-82206 GCA_903798235.1 Fraxinus ornus | reverse complement strand
ATGGCCAGTTTGAACATTCCAGTGAACTGCATGGCATTCTCTTTAACGCAATATATTAATGTTGCTTTAAATTTAGTACTTTAGTGACTTTAATGTTTGTTTAGGTCGTCCCAACTCCCAACCCGATCAACCCAACCCAACCCAACCCGACCGACATTTGGTTGGGTTGGGTTGAGTTGGGTTTCAATCTTTACATGGGTTGGGTTGGGTTCAATTTATGTCAAACCGACCATGTTGGGTTGGGTATGGGTTAGGGGAAAAACCGACCAAACCCAACCCACGCCCACCCCTAATTGATGGCAGCCATGAAATATGAAATTTCGCTCTTGGATCACAATACAAAATTCTTGTTATGGCAAGTTAAGATGCAAACCGTACTTGCGCATAAGGATTTGGATGATGCGTTGAAATTTGACAAAATGCCCACAATTTGGACGACAGAAAAGAAACAACGGAAGGATCGAAAAGAACTTTCACATATTCATCTTTATCTCTCTAACAATACCTTCAGGACGCTTAGAAGGAGAAAACGGCTGTTGCGATGTGGTTGAAGTTGGAGCAATTGTGCATAATTAAAAATCTGACAAGCAGATTGCATCTAAAGCAGAAGTTGTATTCTCATCGCGTGGCTAAAGGCAGACTTTTGGAAGATCATCTAGTTTTGTTCAAGGAGATCGCCACTAATTTGGAAACTTTAAAGGTAAAGTATTATGAAGAAAATTTGGCCTTAATCCTTTAATGTTTGCACCTGCTTCGTTTAGAGACACGATTTTGTATAGTCTTGATACTCTCACCATTGAAGATATATATGATATCTTATTTTCAAAAGAGAAGATGAAGCATCTGGTTGGATCCGAGGCTAAAAATGGAGAATGCTTCGTTGTTCATGGTGATCGGAGAAGAGATAAGTCGTGGTCAAATTTCAGTAATCGGGTTTGTTATTATTGCATGAAGAAGTTACACATTAAGGGGAATTGCGACAAATTATAGAATAAATGTAATTTAACTGCAAATCATGTGAATCAATCAAATACTTCAAAGGAGACCAACATACACGAGAACTATTTGAGTGATGAAGATATTTTGACATGAAATCCAAACCTGACAAGGAATGGATTGGATACAGCTTGTGCATTCCATATGTGTGCCAATCGGGATTTGTTTAAAACATATGAAACGATGACGCAAGGTATCGTTGTCATGGGTAACAACGAACCTTGTCAGGTAACTAGTATTGGTAAAGTCAAATTGAAGCTATTGGATGGAACATGTAGAATACTTGATCACGTTCGACATATTTCAAATTTGAAGAAGAATCTCATTTCATTGCGTTATCTTGATTCAAAAAGGTACATGTTCTTTGTAGGATGTGGAGTCTTGAAGTTCGAAAGGATGTTTGAGTTTTATTAGAGGGGCGAAAAATGCCCCAATTATACATCTTGCAAGGTCGGGCATAATTTATAAAGAAAAGTCAGCTTAGTTAATACTGTGGTGGAGTATCGATTTAGTACCGTGCCTTTGGGATTAGGTTCGGGGTCCATATTGAATAATACTATTCAGACAAGTTTTGGAGGATATGGGTAATTCCGTTTTGCCACCATTACCTGCGATTCCATCATATTCAACTGCTAGAGATATACTCATTAGAGACAGGTACGTAGATGCTAATTCAGTTGCACATGCTTTTAGCTTTTTTGAAAGTGTTGAGACTATTCGGGGGCTTTCTTTGAAAGTATTGAGAGTTGATTCTACTACAGAGTATGCTTATACATTGTTTAGTAATTTTTAATTTTTTAATTTTTTGTGAATTTTGGAGAACCAGGTGTTTGGGTTCATGTATTCGTGTTGGATACCATAAAAGATTAGGAATATTTTGTGTTGGAGAAAGTTTGATTCTTGTTGAAAAGTTCAGATTTTTTGTTGCAGTCGAATTTATTTTTTCAGGTAAAGAAATAAATTATTTCAGATTTTTTAAAAAATATTGTTTCCTTTATTTCACGTGATTTTTGATCTTGTTTCCATCTTTATGGTATTTCTTGGGTTTGTCATCCACCCTTATAAATATTATACTCTTTTCACAAGTTTTGTATTACTGAAATATGAAATAATTGTGTAAGCACAGTTATTATATTTGTTTACTCTACATTAATTCATTGAATAAAATATTTCGTTCTTCTGTCAATTAATTCTTCATCTTTTATCTTTTTTTTTATTGCAATCATATACTTCGAATTTTGTCATATATATTATCTCAATCCGTTTTATTTCCCAACAAAGTTTACTTGTTAGTTTTTCTATGTTACCCGACTATTTAATCAAATTGATACAAGAAGATCAATCCTCATGTGATCGACACATCTCATCACTTTATTATTTGTTCACAACTCATACATTTGGAGTATTGCATCATAGTTAACGAACACTATCTTCTAGACAACAATTTGAAGATAACACACTTTTCATTTTTGTAAGATTTTTACTAATTACGAGCTTGATGAAACTGCAGACTTTTTGTAGAATTTAATAGTTGCTGGTTCTACTCGTCCACATGAACATTGCTTGCACATTGATTAAAACCTCGATTATTCAGACTTTATGCCTGCATAATCCAATACAAAATTTGACAGATAGAACCCAGAATGAAGAGTTTGTTTCCTTACATTGATTTTTCAATCCCTTTTCAGCTGCAAATATCCTAAAAAATTTACAACCTTTGCAGTCATTGGTATTCTAATGTTCAACTGAGATGAATAACATTTTTACATGGTTCCTAATTCGATATTTTCAGATTTGTTTGTTGACAATCTCTTGTTTCCCTGCTCACCAACAGCTGATGAAGAGGACGTGGTAGCAACAACTGGATCGGAACCACCATTTCCATTTGTATCCAACATTTCTTTCCCACCCTGCCGTTTGTCTTGCTCCTTGACTAAAACTGGTTTAAACTGACAATAAGAGAAGAAAAATAATTAGGCACAAGCCAACATTCAATTATGAATTCAAGTTTTACTTCCCTTGTTTAACTACATACCTGGTAAATTGAATATATAACATTTCTTCTTATCTGTGCCATCATCTCTATAAACAGGTTGTAGCCTTCAAGCTTGTACTCTATAAGTGGATCCCTTTGTGCATATCCCCGTAAACCTACAGCTTGCTGCACAAATTTGAGAGCTTGCAAGTGTTCCTTCCATAGCCGGTCAATATTGCTCAATATTAGGAACTTTTCTGCCTCCATCATCAAACCTGGAGCCCCTTTCTCCACCATTTCCTAAAACAGATAAAGAGGAAAAAAAAAATGAATATATAAAAGAATCCCAGCTCTACATCCACAACTTTGGACATACACACGACAGCATTGTGCTATGTTATAATGCTAATGGTATATTATCCCACTCTAAAAAGAAAATGTGCGAATTATGGGACTTAATAATCACATCCGTCCACGAGATGTTGGGCTATAAACCTGTGAAAATAGGCAACCTTCAATTAGATGAGACTACAGAAAACTGACCCGCTTCTGCAGATATGCTTCACGTCCACGAATGCGAAGGTAATCTCTTAATTCCTCATAGTTTGAACATTTTGTTTGCAACAAATCAGGGGTCAATTCATCCAAAAGATAACAGTACCTAAAAAAAAAAAAAAAAATAAAAAAAAAAAGAATGAGAGAGAACTTAAAATAGCTTTCCAACTATTTCCCTAAAAGGAAAACCAGCTAAAAGAAAAATTATAAGGGCATGTTTGCTAACCATTACTGGACGTGATTAGATTAGGCAATACAATATGACAGGATTTTTATTTCTATTTTCTCCCTAATATTGTCATGTAATATACCACCTTAGCCAACAAGTCAAAATATCCCAAATAAATGATTAACCACTTTTAATGTTTTACAATGTTTATAAAAAGACAAAAGGCTTATTTGTGCAAAATCATCAACATTCTGCAGATCATTACAAGCTGCAACGAGTGCCGGGCATGAAAAAAAAAAACCCAAGAAGCATGTGCTTTATAAGATTAGCAAAACACATTTAGATATTCTTTTGTAGGAATGAAAGATGCGGCTTACTGTTGGACTTTCGCCATAAGTTTCTCAAGATCCCAGTTTTCTCTAGGAGTATCAAAACCAATATTTGCCTATCATGTTATTGAGAAGAAGAAACAAACATTATATCAGCTAAATAACAAAAGCCTATTGAAGAAACGAATTCAGAACAAGCTCAAAAGGAGTTATACCTCCAATATATCATCCATTGTTAATTCAGCATATTCAATGAGAAGAGATTGGAGATTGTTGGACTCTAAGGCTCGCCTTCTCTCTGTGTAGACACGGTCTCTTTGGCTGTTTAAGACCTCATCGTATTCAAATAACTGTTTTCGGATGTCAAAAAAGTAATTCTCCACTTTTCTCTGAGCTTCATCTAGTGCCTTTGTCAGCATCTTTGATTCTATTGGTAAATCTTCAACTCTAAAAGCTCTCATCAAACCCTACAGACCATAACGTTATTTACCTCTCTACATGCATATCCACAGTGGCAGAAATAATTGATTGGGGGTAAAATAACCTGAATTCGATCTCCACCAAATATGCGGAAGATGTTATCTTCAAGACTAAGAAAGAACCGGGAACTTCCAGGATCTCCCTGTCTGCCACTACGACCACGCAGCTGCACACATGTATATATATATGAAGGAAATACCCAGTAATGGAAAAAGGACAGATAAAACAACGAACTGCAAAATAAAGCCCCTAGATACATTATCAAATGTAGTAATTTCTTCACGTGCTTTCAACCCATAGATATCGAAGTCATACCTGATTGTCAATTCGACGCGACTCGTGACGTTCTGTGCCCACAACGTGAAGTCCACCAGCAGATACAACCTATCATTACCAATTTGGGAAAGACAATGTAAGATGACTGAGGAATGAAAAAGGTCAAACATACTATGTATGGTCACTGCAAATGAATAATAGCAAGACACACCAGAGGTTTTCGTCTCTGTTTCCTCAGGATTACAGGCAGAAGAAACTTAGTATTTGCTTGCATATGGATATGTTAACAAAGAATAAATAAGCAGCTCATAACTAGAAGAAACTTATCAAATTTTAAATTAAATGCATAGAACTTTTTATCATTCATCATCATGTATCATTTTTATTAGAAAAGAGTAAGAGACTCAAGGAGAAAGTGAAGATTAATGGAAAAAAGAAATGTAAAGCTAATATTAATGTATAAAGAAATTATCTCCTCATTAATTATTCATACTCATTTTAATTCAAATAGTTCGTAGTAAGGAAAAACAAAGAAAGGGGAAGAAAAGGTTAGGAGTAGATAAATTTGGTGTTTTGTGAAATACAAGCTAAGGAAGGGAAATGAAGGGAAGAGGAAAGGAGAGGAGAGGATCATAAATAAAATTAGCTTCCTTTCTTATATTATTTTATTAAATGTTTTATGATAAAACAAGATCCATGGATAACGAATTCCCCTTCATTTTCTTCCTTTTCCATCATAACCCTTTCACTCCAGTTAACACACCATAAATGAACCATGTCAGTCACATATTGGTTAAATATGAACAAGAGCTAGTAGTAACTCAAAGTCTCAAACTGTGCAGAGGCTATCTATAAATTCCTTGGATGGTGGGAGCTGGGGCCCTTCTGACAAATAAATGAATTGAAAAACAGATGTCTCTTAATAGCCGAAAATTTTCCACAAGGAATGCAGTCACATAATACCAGTTACCTTCTTCCTCTCTTCATCTGTGAAACCCTTGTACTCTTTAACAATTTCCAGAAATGCACTGCGCAGCTTTGCGATGACTGCATCACGAACAGGACCCTACATTTTCAAGCTTGGATTTATCAGTTACCCAGCAACTTCATAGCATGATCGTTCATGTATATTTTATTACATCCTTGAGAATTTTTTGTTTACATCCGCCCTGAAGAAACTATCCACGATGTGCAGTCAAATAGTATTTCAACAGAGAAGAAAGTGGTATTTTCACTGATTTCACCTTCTCACAAGAATATGACAACCTCTCTTCCGCTTCAAGCTCAGTCAATGACCTCTGACCCCATGTTTTGGAAGCCAACTGTACAGCTTCTTCGGAAAATCTGCTGTTCTCTTTGGATAGTGTGCATGGAAATAGACTTTCATTTACCTGGAAATTATGCAGTAACTTCGAGGTTTTGTAAAAGCACAGCAAAACAATCTGGGATAAAATAATCTGCATAGACAAAATGAACACCAACCTTCCATGTCTTTGTTGGAGCAGGTTTCTTCACAGAAATAAAAACTCCTTCAGCTGGCCTAACAACTCTGCCGCATCATACCATGTTCCAGAAAAAGTAAAGTACAATATTGAGATTTCAATAACTTGTACGCCCTTACAGTAGACTTATAACTAGAATTGCATTGGTATCATGCTGATAGGCCTGCCAGGCCTGCCTATGGAGGCATAATGTTCCAACAAATGACAACAATATGAGAAGAATTAAATTTTCAATAGAAGTTATTTCAATCTCTTCCAATGAACTTGACAACTTATCTTGTGCCTCAAGCTTTCATCTAGAAGCTTTCTTAACATAAGACAGAAAAGGTGAGCAAATTCACATCATCTTATTTATGGATTCAGATAGATTTTTTATACAATGATTTCTTCCAATATTTTGAGGAAGGGTGCAAATGTACATGCCCCGTGCACACAAATAGATAGTGTATATCTACAAACCACATAGATCGAGGCCGCGATAATACCTCGGCATCAACATCTCACGTAACTTCAACCTTGCCATAAATTCAGCGTTACCACCAAGAATTATATCAGTTCCACGACCAGCCATGTTTGTTGCAATTGTAACTGCCCCAAGACGACCACTTTGAGCAACAATTTCAGCTTCTCTTTCCACATTTTCTGGTTTTGCATTTAGAACCTTTACACACATTTTGTCAATGCTTTTATCAGTTAGCAAAACAGTTACCTTAAAATACAAAATCTTTCAATGATTTGAAATTAACCTCATGGGGAATTCCAGCTTCACGAAGCTGTTGAGACAATGCGTCACTCTGCTCAACGCTTGTTGTGCCGACAAGAACAGGCTGACCTGTTTTGTGCAATCGAGAAATCTCTACAACAACTGCCTGCCATTTTCCTGTAGTTGTACGGAACACTACATCTGATTCATCCTGAATGGGGAGCATCAGGAAAAAGTTACAGTGGTCTTAAGTACCAGGCAGGAAATATAAGAAATAAAGAAGTAAATCTCGTAAATCATGCCTCCTTGACAAAGATCGACTATCATGAATTCATATATTCTTCAGAATTTTCAGAGAGATAAGGTTAGTTTAGTTCAGTAAAATTTCACTCCAGTCTTCTCAATTAGATTTTTTTTTTTTTTTTCCAAGTTCTACAAAAGTAAGTACAAGGAGAAATGTCAATCTTTTTCATTGGAAAGCTATGTATAAAGTCAACCTTTCTTATCATGGGCTTGTTTGTGGGAACAATTGTAACTTTAAGCTTGTATATGCTCTCGAATTCTGCACTCTCAGTGGCAGCAGTGCCTGTCATGCCACAAAGTTTTGGAAACTACATCGAAAATTGCAAACAAACATCAGAAATTCAAGAAATAAGAAAAGAATGTCACCCACCAAAAGTATATAAACTAGATTATATGTCCAAATTACACAAGAAGATGACCCAACCTGGAGAAAGAAGTTTTGGTAGCTGATTGAAGCCAGGGTAACGGTTTCATTTTGTATGGGCAGACCTTCTTTTGCTTCGACTGCCTGGTGAAGTCCATCACTCCAGCGCCGACCCTAAAACCAATAAAACCCGCTATAAATTTGATGTTCTAAAATTAAAAAATAAATAAATAATAATAATAATAATACACACACACATTGGAAAAAAAACAGTTGCTATTCACATGATAAAATCCTCAAATGTCATAATCAGAATAACACACGAGAGAATATATAACACTCAAGGAGCAGACAATGCTTATTCCTACAGGACAGAGATGTCCAATTGTACTATGTATACAAATGCTTACTGTTGCAATTGATATGGTGTTGCAATATATGGCCAACTACAATTGTAAGATAGCTAACGGCTAGCGTGGGGGAGGCAATAATCATGGAGCAGAACACATCCTTTCTATTTTGCTGTCCAGTTTGATTAATGCTTTTGTTTCATTTGGTTAATTCTTTTACTTATTCTTGCCTTGCTTAATCATGCTATTTAATTTAATTATCTGGATGATTGTATGGGGTGAATATCAATGCCTTTGATTAGTATGATACTCACTCTTTTAGTCCTACAAAAAGCCATTGCAGTTGACTATGGAACAGCAGTTGTTTTGATTAAAAAAAAAAATTTGATAGTTTGAGATTTATCCATAAATTTCTTTGATCTTAGTCCACTTTTTCAATTGAAAATCAACTTATTCATGAACAGCCCTTGTTCTGCATTTTGTCCCAATTAATCTCCGCTGCATCACTTGTCCATAATATTGTGACTTTATGTTGTGGCTTGACAAACAAAAGTATAAATGTAAGTATTCTTCATGCAATTCCATGACAAGGAAGACACTTGTGCTGAAATAGTGAAGCAACAAACTAGAAGCAAGACAAAAATGTATTTGTCATGCTTCTAGAACCAACAAAACAACTCAAGATTGAAACTTTTGCTGTCAAGAGTAATTTTATCAGAATCAAAAACAAAAACGATTTTAATGTCATCAAGAAGGAAATTGTGCAATTACAATAAAGAATTAAAAAATATGATAAGGCAGTGTATGATCAGTTCAGACACAGGTTTTGGGGAACATCTATGATTAACAAGCTTGCATTCTGAAAGTTTCAAGTTCTCGCATTCCAGACAGTTAAGAATTTTCATTTTCATAAACACGTGCAAGCCTCATTAGAGAGAGAAGAGAGGGTAGGACGGAGGGGGAGAAAAGTCACAGATCGGATGCAACTCCTGGGCCGAAGGTTTACCTATATCCTGATATATAGAAATGAATGTATGCGTATGCACTCAAAAGCTGTGGTCCAGATAGAGAGGACTGCAAATTTTATGTTCTTTACCTTGTCTAATCTTTGGACACAAAAAAGAAAATTTAGGTAAACTAGTTCACCTGCATTACTCGACCAGTAAACTCATCCACTATAAGAACCTCCTTGCCACGGATAATGTAGTTCACATCTCTAAGAAAAAGTTCTTTTGCCTTTATTGCATTCAAGATGTATGATGCCCACTGATCTCGGGGATCATATAAGTCTTTTACATCCAGAATTTCCTCAGCATCTGCATAACCCTGTTCCGTGAGCAAAACAGTTTTTCGTTTCTCATCAACCTGCATCAAGGCACAGTAATTTGGTGAAAAAAATTTATAAACGTCCCGAACAATATTGTTTGCAAGGTAACTAACATAACCTTCGATGTACAAGTAACTTTAGGAAATTAATTGCTAAATATGACAAGCCAATCTATAAAAGATAAGTCATTGGAGATAAGTTGTGGAGTCTAATTATTGTCGTTGTCCAGAGTCAGTATATGTCTCAACCTCAGAGAGAGAGAGAGAGAGAGAGAGAGGTTGACTCATAAATAGGGGGTTTTGGATTATGATCATCAAAGAGAGAGGGAGGGGGAGGGGTTAGAGAAGATATGGTGTGCAATTTTTCCTTGTAAACTTGCTTTCATCATACTGAATTACTACAACTACAGAAGAGAAAGTAGTCCCACATTTAAGCGAACTTCTACAATTCTTCGTGTTCTTATGTGCCTATTTTTCCGTCAATGATTTAATTGCTCTTGGAGATAATAGAATTAAGGTTTTTAATTCTCAACAATTGGAACCTTCTTATCCTACAAGGACTCAATATTGCTATTTATAATAGTATAACAACCACAAAGGTTACAACAACACCAATACCATGTTGAGTTTCTTACGGTGTAATGTATATCTCGCTCGAAAGCAGTGGCTATTTTCGCAGCTTTATAGTATTGATCACTTGGTCTTTCAGCAGGTCCTGATATGATGAGAGGAGTCCTTGCTTCATCAATGAGGATTGAATCAACCTCATCGATCACACAGTAATTGAAATCTCTCAAAACAAGTTCANAAAAAAAAAAAAAAAAAACAGTCATTTCAGGAAGAAGCTTGTCACAAAAAATGATCAGGAATATGTAAATAAAGTAATTTGGAAAAGGTTCACAAAGCAAAACAATTACTTTCCGTGGCAAGATTGTCTCTCAAAAAATCAAAACCAAGCTCGCTATTTGTAACATATGTGATGTCACATAGATAGTTTTCCCTCCTTTGTTCACTTGTCATATTCTCTGCCATCATCAGCCATTCATTAGAATATGGTGGGAAGCCAATCAATTTAAAGACGGCATATATATAAAAACAACTTCTAAATCACAATTCAAATAGAATTTGCATGCACGGAAAAAATTGAAATAGGAAAAACAGTGAAATTGCATGAAATGATTTACATTGGAAAAAAAATGATTTCATATATGAGCCTGAGAAGGCAAAGGACACAAATCCTCCCCTCCTTCAACCTCAGGAAGGGGAGCCTTTCAATTCCATAAGCATAGGGACCAAATATTCACTTCACAACCACACTCTCACTCACACGAATTACAAAAGAGAAGGGAAAAAAGAAAGGGAATGGAGCTTGGGGCTTGGAAGATGCAGAGGAGGTTCAGGAAAATCTACGCTGGACTTTGATGGGGAATAATAGCCTGAATTTTTTGTATCCAAGGCAGCATTAGGCCAGCCATTTGACACGTGCACTAGCAATTGCAAAACAAGCTGTCTCATGAATATGATAGATTAGACCAATAGCCTGATAAGTGTTACCACGACAAATGAGACTAGATACAGATAATTTGGTTACCACTTCATGCTAGAGAAACTTCTAGAACAAGAAAATTTATACGTCAATCAGAAGATTGATTAGAAGATCATTAACCAAGGATCTTAGGGCTTTGAGAGTTGAATTATATCTGTAACAAGCTGGAAACAATGACACATGTTTGTGTGTGTTCAAATGTACAATAATCAGTTTACAGGATAAATGTGCATTGAGTTACATGCAGTAACTAAGGCATTTCCATATATTGTCTCTTGTTTCTTTCCATATTAACAGAAGAGAAAAGAGTGGATTGACATGAAAGAATTAAGAATCTTAGTCACCTATAAATGAGATTAAGAAGAACTTTCTACATGAATTTGAAATCAAAATTACAAAGTAATTCAGAAATGTGAAACATTTTTCCCATTGGAAGCCACATCAGGAACATTTATATTTCAAATACTTTTCAATAACTACTGCTATGGACCATCGCAGTGAAAAAATAAATAAATAAATAAACTTACTCAAGCTTCTATTCAAATACATGAGTAAAAAACAGGATGTAAAAAATAAAAGTCAAAATACCATGCATGTGAGACATCAAGTTTTAAAATGATATCCTTGAATTGTACATTTTCTTAAAAGTACACACAGGGAGGAGAGTGATGATGAATAATTTGAATGTGTAGTTTCAACATGTAGCGGTACAATAAAAATCACGCAAACAGTTAAAGTATTCACAGTAAAAGGCGTATTAGGCATAAATGAGAGTCAAGCTTGTACAAAATTGATTCCATGCAAGTGAAATATACTCTATGCTCAGAACCAAGCAGTTGGGAAACAAGTTATAATAAAGACCTACGTTGGATTAGGCCCACTTTCAGTCCACGCAAACGAGGAACTTGACCAACCCATTCACAATCTCGTCGAGCCAAATAATCATTAACGGTTACAGCATGAACTCCTTTGCCAGCCAATGCATTAAGAAAAGCAGGCAATATAGCAACAAGAGTCTTTCCTTCTCCAGTCTTCATTTCAGCTATTTCCCCCCTGTGAAGAACCATACCACCTATATGACAACAGATTTCATTTGTGAAGATGAGTAAAAAATCCTCAGTACTGCCAAAACAAAGCTGTGAGTACTTGGATATCCCCTCCCAGCCTCCCTATCTCCTTGACAAAACCAAAGCATAAGAACTACTGATGTGCAAGCATCGAGGCAAATTTGTGTATGGAGAAGCTATAATTGACCTATATAAACTATAGTTACAATATGACATCTTCGCAGTCATTTTCATATGAATGCTAAAAAAACAGAGAACAAATTTGTTATAACTTTCCAGCCATTAATTTGTTAAACCACCCTTCATCATCGAGGGGGAAAAATTAAGAATATGAACCTAATACTTGACTTTCATATTAAACCCTTCTTCATAGAAATTTAAAATATAAATGAAGATTTATATACCAAATATATAAGTGGACAGGGGTCAATGGCTATCAAGAAAGCCCGTGATCTAAGTTGGCGACCTCCATTGAAGTTCAGAGAGGTGACTGCCTAAGTCTGCCCTAGTAGTCAATCCAAAGTTATGATGCATATCAAAAATTTCTATAAGAATCTAGAGATAGTATAGCTTTGATTGACTTACTTACGAGTATGAACAAATTATAAGCTCCAAGAATTTAGTATAAACTCTTAAATTATTATGCTTCTAATGAAATCGATGAAGAAAGAGCGTTCAAGCTGCAAAGATTGAAGTACAGATACATCGATAGAGTTGTAATTGACAAATAATCTCACATGTTTGCCAAATTTGAGAAAATTCTAGAGCGAGAGATATTTCTTATAAGAAATGATGCAAGTAAAAAGGACAAAAAGATCCGAAAATCAAAGCACCAATACAACAAATCCAGCTAAAAAAGCTCTAAATTATGAGTTCCCATCAAGTATACACGAGTGCAAAATTGGAGGTACATTTTGGATATCATTTATTAACTCTAGGTAAACTAATAATCTCGAGTTAGAAACCAACCTATCAATTGAACATCAAAAGGGCGAAGGCCTAGAACCCTTTTAGAAGCCTCTCTCACCACAGCAAATGCTTCCTGCAAGAAAATCACTTCATTTGGAGTTAAATAACAGCCACTCCGCTTTAAACATTTTCCCAAAAAATAACGAAAAAAGAAGCATTTACTAAATAAATCCCGATTCCAAATCAATTCAGCAAAACATGAATGAACATCCGAGACAGCAATTCAACTAATCATATTCACTGATTGGCAAGAAAAAGGCTAAGGAGGGGCTGACGGTTCGACTTACGGGTAAAAGGGAGTCAAGGGAATCACCGTTACGAGCACGTTCTTGCAAGGCAGAGGTCCTTTCCCTCAATTGCGAGTCAGAAAGAGTCGAAATCTCCGGCTCCATTTTATTGATGAGTGTCACGGTGCCACTATACATCTGTCTGGTGGACTCACCGGTATCACCGTCCTTCCCAAATATCCCGCCTAATATTCCACCCAAAGCAGCCCTGGGGCCAACGCACAACCTCCTCAACCCTCTCGCTCCTTCTCTTCTTCTTCCTCCACCGGCCCTTAGCTTGAGTGAATTGATTCCAAAATCAGCCCCGAGCAAAGTGCTGCTGCGGGAGAGGATGAAGTTGGAAGAAAGTGCTGATGTGCTCAAGGAGGGGCATCGGTGCACCACCGCAGTTGAATCAAGTGGTTGTGCAATAGCCATCTCCCAATCCAAAATCAGTAGTACAAAAATTCAAGAAATGGGTGGATAGTATCGCGTTGTTTTTGCCTCTTTTACTTGTTTCTGATTCTGATTCTGAAAATTGTGACAACGCAATGTGTTATGAAGCTCTGTGCTTTTCTGCGGTGTATATTGTTGTTTGTGTATGTATGTAGTGTAGATAGTTGCCTATGACTGTTTTGTGTATGTGCGTCTCGCGCGGGGATAAGGTGTTTTGGCCTCCTTAAAAAGGAGATTTGTAAGTGATTTTTATTTAGAGGAAACACCAAATATCATTTTGCCATCATATAATTATTAAAATGTCATTTTTTTAAATTAGTTGTAAGAATGTCAAAATTGGACATTTTTACCATCTGCATAACTTAAATACCTAACATGTTTTGCATTAATTGAGATTTGACTACATATAGAAATTGTACTATTTGTCATAACCAAAGTACCACCTACACCCTAAACCGTCAAAACAAGGAAAAAAATGGGGGAAATCATTTTAGAAGAAAATGAAGTGAAATTATGTGTTAAAAATCA
>CAIGRF010103677.1:19563-63713 GCA_903798235.1 Fraxinus ornus | reverse complement strand
TGGCAAAGGGGAGGGCGGTTAGAGCTCAGCGCGGTAATGTGCAGAGTTCGATTCCCTGTAAGGTGGAATTGACTTTGTTGCAAGCGGGAGTTACCATAGGGTTAATAGCCCAGGCCTATCCATAAGCTCTCCACCCTGGCTCCTGGGAGGCACATCCTGCGATTTACCTCCTCCACGATGGTCCAGAGCAGGGTCGGTGGGAGGCTCTCAAGGTTGGGGTTCAACCTTTTATAAAATAATTTTACACGTAAATCAAAAAAATTTCCTTATTTTTTAATCACACATTCTCCAAAAAATCACTATTTCAAAATACATTATCTTACAAAAATGAGGTTCAAATGAGGGCTTAATCATTACATGACAAGTAATAAAGAGTAAATATTGCACTTACATCGTCTTCGTCTTCACTCATTTGAAAACATTAATCATTTGAGTGATAATTCAATTTTTCTTGTTGAGAAATGTGGAAAGGAGCAGAAAATGTGGATTTTAGTTTGTCCTATAATGCGTAAAAAGATATAAGCGGGAAAAAAAAAACTAATGAAGTCAACGAATTCAAGTGGTCAAAACAGATAGTGCATAAAATCTCATTCAAACACCCAAGTACAATTGAGCAACTCAATCAAAACTACTCGCTCAAGCAAGCATCTAACGGGGTCTTTGCCAGGGTTTTGGCATGTTTGGACACAAAAATCATGTCTTAACCCCATTGCTATGTATACTAAACTTCTTCTCGAGGGGGATTTAGACAAAAGATACAAGAGAGCAAAATAAGGGTTTGAAGAACAAGAAGGAAGGAGGGAAGTTTGTTTAGCTATTCTACAGCAAACTGTTGTCTTTTTGTTTCAATTTTGTATTTTGTATTTTGAATTCATTTTGGGTTTGTGTTTTGAGTGTCTATTTTGAGATTGTTGAAACTGTGTACTTTTTGACATTTTGAAAAATTGTTTTCAAAAATCAAAAATTGGAAAACATGTTCTCTTTCTTCCCCTCTCTCTCGTCTCTCTCTATCTCCTTCCCCTCTCTCTGTCGTCTCTCTCTCTTCTTATTTCCTCCCTTATTTCTCTCCTCCCTAATCTCATTAACTCACTTCCTCGCCATTTTCTTCCCCCACAAACACAAAGAAACCGAAATGGGTCGTGTAATCCGAGACAGCGTAAGGGAGCAGGATTCTTTTTCAAATCCCACACCCATCATCGCAAGGGTCCTGCCTAATTCCATTCCCTGGACTTTGGCAAGCGCAATGGCTACCTTAAGGGTATGGTGATAGAGATCATTCATGATCCTGGACGAGGTGCACCGCTGGCCCAAGGCACCTTTCTCTACCTCTTCTGGTACAAGCACCAAAAAGAACTATTCATCTCCGCCGAGGGTATTTACACTAGTTAGTTCCTTTACTGTAGTAAAAAGGCCAATCTAGTGGTTGGTAATGTGTTCCCTTTAGAGCCATCCTCGAAGGTGCCATCGTTTGCAACGTCAAGCACCATGTTGGTGACTGTGGGGTTTTGTTGAGGCCTTTGGGGACTAAGCTATTGTTATCTCACACAACCCAGACAATGGAACCTCTAGGTGTGTTGCTAAATATTTGCTCTGCTTAATTTGTGGAGGTGGATGGTGGCTATGGTGGCGGATCTGGCGGTTGTGTGGTGGTGGTGTGGTGTGGTGTAGGCGACAACAGTGGTGGTAGTTGGGGTGATATTGTAGCGGTGGCAGCGACGATGGTTTTTGTGGTGGTGTGGTGTGGGGGGCGATGGTGGTAGTTGTGGTGACGATAGTGGTGTAGTGCAGGCGGCGTTGGTGGTGGTTGGGATGACGTTAAACTGAAAACACCCAAAACGCGTTTTGAAGATTTTGGCTTGATTATAACTAAAAACACTTAAAACGATAAATTTGTTTTTTTTTTTTTTTTTGGTTTTCTTTGCAAATTTTTGACTTGTTTTCAAAAACGCGTAATATGAAATAGAACACATTTTCATTGTTTTGGAAAATCGAAAACAAAAAAAAAATTTGAAAACGGTAAAGAGAACATGCCTTTAATTATTCTTCATCTATTTTCACTTTTGATTCTCAAATTCGATGATGCATTATTATTTTGATTTGCCTTTTTTAGATTCAATGACAAACTAAATTCATAAGCAGGGTGAACTATGTTGTCTAATTTTTATGGTTTGATTTTAATTCTTGAATTTCAACCTGAAATATATCTTGACGATTTTGTTTTCGTTGTTGATTTTAATACTATCATATTTTTTATTGTTTGTTTTTAATTCTCAAAATTTGAGTTAAAATATCATCATGCTTTTGTTTTCGTTGTTAATTTTAGTCTATGTTTGGTCCTCATTTCTTGAAACTCACATTTTTTTCAAACTCATTTTCAACTACACATTTAATGTGATTCACAACTTTTATCGACTATTAAACTATACATTCACCAACTTTTATTATCAAGATCTACTAAAAATCTAATTTTATTCAAATTTAACATGAACTCGCATTCAATTATATGATGAATAATTGCATAACTTGTAAATCCGTAATGAAATCGAAATGTATTTATGTGTTTTTGCCAATAAAAAGAAATGGCAAAATTCCTTTCTCCCACCCTATCGTGCATTGCCCTACCACAAATGATGATGGTGAATCCTCTCCCCTTTAGGTAATTGAGAAGGGGACAAGAAACACAATTCATGTCCCAAATTTTCAAAATCCACTCAAAATATATGTTTAATTTTAATTTGTATTTTAATTTAAAATAGTATATAAAAAAAATAGTAAATGTATAAATAGTAAATTAGTTGGAAATTGTAAATGTGATATTTTAATTCTCGTTCCGCATATATATGTAAAAGACCATAATTATATATAAGAAATAAATATTTTCCTATGTTTTTGTGTGATCGTGCATAGATTTCCTAACTTTTAATGCACTTTTATTTATTTTAGCTCACATAAAAATGTAGTATATTCTTGTTTAAAAGTAGTTAATTTACTCAGAAATTATTTGAGTTTAAACTAGTAAAGTATGAGATTCATTGTACATTTTTCTGATACTCACTCATGTGCATGGTATAAATTTGACACGTGAAGTTTTTGTAAATGTATAGTTGCACTATTTGAAAACTCACGCATATATATTGACATAGTTAAAATCCTAACATAAAAATGCTATGTAGCACAATTGATGATTGATCTGTAATATAGTAGCATCAAATGCTGAGCAATGCTATTTTGATACCGTTGGTGCTAAACACCATTTTAAAAGACATTGAAATATTGTTAAATGAAGATCATCTTAAAAGTAGGTGTATGAGTCCTATTTACAATGACACATTACTAAAGACAGCTAGACTATATATAGTGGTGCTACATAAAATTATTCGTAATATTAGGTCCAATGAAATGTGAAAATATAAGACTTATTTTATTTGATATCAAATTTATCCCCAATTTGATGGTCGTTATCTTAAAACAGTAAAGTTTTGAATAATAATTTTTTGAAAAATGTATGATTAAAAAGTAGAGAAAATTTAGGTTTACGTACAAAATATTTTATTGTGTAAATGTGATGGTTGAAAATGGTTATAAAAATTAAAGGATTTTGAAATAATGGTTATTAAACAGGGAGCTTAATATCACAGTGTTGTGATGCCAATAGAATAACAAAATGTCTATGCCCCAAACCTACCTCAATACTTGTTTTCCATTTTTTCTGAATTTAAATTGTATTTAAAAATTAAAAAATAAATATAATTAAATTGAACGGTAATAAAAAAAAAAATTCAACTCGACTCTCAAAAAAACTTTAAATAAAGAGAGCTACCCACCCTATCCATTGCCATCTCCAGGTGTAATAACACATTTCATCAACTTTTATCAAAATTATTGAAAATCTGATTTTAGCCTTGTTTGGTACAAATTTTCATTTTCATTTTCATTCTTCTACTTTTTTTTCAACCATACATTTTTCAATAAAATAATATTTTCCATTACATCAATAACTTTTTTTTCTTTTTCAACCACACATTCTCCATCTACTATTCTAGAATACATTCTTCCAAAATAATGTGGCTCAAACACACCTAATCCCTACCAATAGGGGATTAACATTTTTTTTAAATGTTTTATATATTTATCGTTAAATAATTTATCTAAAAAGGAACAAAATAATGTGTTTTGATAACTGTTTAAAGAAATGGCATATGAATTTTGTTGCATTGCAGACAATGATAATAAGAAAGGACATTATTATGTGACCTAATCATGTTTACAATTAATACTTTGAAATGTGAATTATTTTATCTCTCTTTGAGCTCTATTCTTTGAAATTTATTTAATATTTTTAAAATTTATTTTTCAACCACATAATCTCTTAATAAAATAAGAGAAAATTGTAGCAACAGTTTCTAACATTTGGGTTTTTTTTTTTGCAAACTTTACTCTAACCTTCAATTGTGCCAGCAGAGTTTCCAAACTTTTGATAAATTAGAAATTGGGGTCCAAATGAATGAAAATCATCCATTCGACCTTTATTTGACCAAAAAAGTGAACTTTGATCAATTTTGACCAAAATAAAGAAGGGTAAAATGATAACTTCAGTATTACCACATTAAATAAGCACCTGTTTGATACGCATTTTTTGCTATTTGTAGACAATTTCTGAACGTTAAAACAGTAACCATTTTGACAAAAACTGTGCACTCTTTGACAATTCAGGATACATATTCTCCATTCTACCTCTCATTCAAAATCTAACTACTTTCTCAAATTATTCTCTCCGTCATCCGAAAAATCGCCGATAGCTACCTGCTTGAGGTAGGAAAATTGAGTATATATCTAATTGCCGCCGTCAATTTTCCTTACCGGACAAAGCTGGTGAAATTCATCTTCCCCGCATCATGATATGACAACGTATAAGCTACAAAAAAGGCACCGACACCAGTGAAGTTTGCAACTTGGGACCGGAAGGAACTAGTTTCTAATGGTGTCCAGTCGGCTCACCTGCCACATCGAGAGTGCAACGCACACGGAGCTTATCATAGTGTTGCGTCGACAAAGTCATCCGTAAAAAATTCTTCAATCGCGGGGTAGTTCATAGGTCTTCTACCCAGTTTGTACGTGTTTCGTTCTTCTGTGAACCGAGGCGAGTTTGAAGTCTTCTCTTTCCTTTGTTTATCCAGATGGTAGATATACCCACACCCCATATATCCCACTTCCTAACCCATTCAACTATATTGCAAGGAAGTGATAGTCGTGTTGTATTTGATTCGTGCAAAAGCTATATCATTTCAAACACATCAATTTTTGGAGAACACCTTAAATCATAAGGATTTTGTTCATGTGTGAATTTTTACACAATGTTGCATTTTATCCAGTGCATTGACAGTGAGCAGAAGCAATTATAGATAAAACATTTCCTTACGTCCTGTTCTTTTCATTGGAATTATGTGTAACTTGTAATCATTTTTCTGTCTACTTATAATTTGAAATATATTATACATACCTTCCAACCATGAAAACTTAAACATGTCAAGTAGATATATATTGTACATGAAGAGGAGACGTCGGCTTTGCATTTTGTGAAAATTCATTTTTGAGATGTCAACAATCATACCAGTGGTTGGAGGCTATAACTATATAAATCGGGATATGCAAAAAACATGGATTTGAAGAACATTCATTGCCCGTTACTAATATTTTCAACCCATTTCACATAGTCTAAGAAATGACATTTCAATTTATTTTTGGTTTTTGTAATGTACACGGCTACAACTATCTATGTTTTCTATTTGATTATGATGTTTTAAATGGCAGACGGTTAGCAACTGTGTACCATCCTACACCGCCGTGGGAGTGGCTGTTTGCTTCTCTACAGCCCACAAAGACCAATAGTTGTCATTTGTTTTTTTCCTCGTTATACTACATCGATGGAGCCAATCCCAAACGAGGTAAGCAAGTGGTGGATGCTACTATTACATTTTTTATTCCTTAATCATCTTCCAACTCCATCGTCTAATTCCTGTAGATCGGTGACTTTCGTGGTACTTGTTCGTTCAGTTAATATCAGTGCGGCTCGAAAAAATATGCATAATGGAAACTTGTCGAAAGGAGAACGTTTATGGCTGTCTGTGATACCACGATTGTCGAAGGTCATCACCATGGTAAATGTTTCACGAAGTACGGCTGGGAACGTGTTATTACGCTATTCAACTCCATCTCCGGCCACAATTGGAGCAAACAACAACTTCGCAACCATTGGGACGCAATGCATCGAGACTACAAATGACTCACCGAGCTATTATCTTGTACGCGTGTTGAATATAACCTATTGACATGCTGTATCGTAGCATCAGACGAATGGTGACACTAAAAATCAAGGTACTTTACGAAAATGTTGCCTAATTCACACTCATTTGTGTGTTCTGTACTTTTGGCTACATCATTTCATGACGATTGGTTAGAATTTCCACATATGTAAACTCATTTGTACTTCCCTTTTTGTGAAACTATCATTGTAGGAAAACAAGGAGTACAAAGATTTTAAGGATAAATATGAAAGTGAGATCTACATTTGATATCGTCAAATTTTTTGCAACAGTTACGATGTGACAAGTACGTAATGACACCGACAATATTGTGTCGAACGGACCTCACAGTGTTCTAGGATAGTGCAGTTCAAGACCAATGGATGCAATCCCTCTGGATGGAAAGAGTGCTGGCTCGAGCGATGAGAGAGATGAAAAGAAGTGCAACTCCAGCGCGAACACTACCAAAGCCCGCAGCAACGAAAAAATGAAGTCGTCTTCGAAAAAGGGGAAGAAAAAGAAAATTTCAGCTCATGAGTTGTCATTCTCTGTAGATCGGGCAAATAGTGTCGTCAAGGAGGTTGCAACGAAGCTCAATACCATTATGGCACTGAAGGAAAATGCTAGAGTTGCGTGCGTCGAAGAATTGCTTGCCACATGAAGACTTAAACGACGAATGCTCTTGTACTTTTTTGCCTGTACGCTTTTTGCACAGAAGCGCTACCAGGATATGCTCAGTGTGATGTGCGTGTTGACCTATGGTTGACATCTCATTTTGATTATCACAAACAAATTGTGTTTATATCTAACAAATTAATTTAAAGTGTCTATAGCAATTATTTCACAAAGTCAAATGACACAAAAGCTCGAGGTCAAGAAATTTGCGGACGAAGATCGACATGGTAACAAATTCACAAAATCAAGGATATGAAGAATGATATTGAAAAAACCCGCAAAAAGTAACATCAACTAGAATTGAGACAAGAGTCAATGAACGATCAAGCTATGTACACCATGATGTTCAAAACATTGTAGTTAGAAGTTTCACATCCATGTAAAGGTAAATACTTCAACATTCGGTAAATGATCACTAAGAGCTCAAAGTCAATTTTTATGCATAAGAAAAGAAAAATTATTTTCAAAATCAAATGATTGCATAAAACTTTTATATCAAGTCACTTACCTTGAAAATAATACGTGAAAAAATATTTCAAAAAAATATTACAAACGAAAAATCACATAAGAATACGTCCGGGGGCAAAATGTACATCGGACGTCCGGATGACCCCCAACTGTCAATTTTTTGGCCGTTCTGACTCTTTCAAATGGCTAGTATTTTACATGATCCGAACTTCTGGATGGATAGAAGTTTTAGCATGTTTGAATCTATAAATACATCATTCACTTCTCATTGCAATAACTTTTTTTTAGCATTAAGAAGAGACTTTTATTGATCACAACCACATTATTCTCAATCATTAAGAAGATCAATTGTTATAAAATTCTTGAAGAACACTAGTGAATTAATTTTGAGAATATCCTTGATTCTTTAAGAAGTTTTTCATTTAAACACTTTGAGCTAAACTCATTGTCATCTATTGAAGTGTTTGCCTCTTCTCTTCTTGTTATCAATCTTGATTCTATCATTCGACAAGAAGAGAAGATTTCACATGTAAATTTATTTTAGATTGTAGGTCGAGTTGAGGTCCCGAAAAGCTCAACATTGTAAAAGGATCGGTGCTCCTTGGTTGCAAGTCACCGAAAGCGTTGTAAAGGGTTTGATTGCACCACAAGTCAATCAATATAGTGAAAAATGCCTTGCTCATGACAAAGAGCTTGGTAACGAGGGACGTAGATCATTTTGTTGGATTGAAACTCTATATTATATCGTTTGCACTATCTGACTCTTTTACTTAATGTTTCTTTTATTTTGTGCAAACGTATTTCGATTATCCACGTGCCTATTTGTGTTGGATTTATTTCATTAGCATTTGTATGATTAGTAGATTAAAATCTTGTGTGGTTAACGAAAAAGCTTTTAAACCAATTCACCCCCCTCTTAATTAGCCAATCTTGGACTTTCAATTGGTATCAGAGCTCGGTACTCACTTCTTTAAGACTCACAATCTTGAGTTATGGCTAACATCGATTTTCAAAATCTTGAGGAACATTCTACAAACCGGCCTCCTTTCTTTGATAGCACACATTATAATTATTGAAAGGCTAGAATGATGATTTATGTTCAATCTATTGACTATAACATTTGGAAAATCATTGATTATGGTTCTTATGTGACCACAAAGACCATTAAAATAGATGGCAAGCCCGATCAAAGTATTCCCAAATCTAGAGAAGAATATGATGACGAAGATAGGAGAAAACTATCATTAAATGATAAGGCCAAGAATTTGCTTTATTGTGCTCTAGATAGAAATGAATTCAATAGAATTAGTACATGTGATTTGGCTCATGAAATTTGGTATGCTCTAGAAGTCACTCATGTTGGAACAAAAAAGGTTAAGGAAACAAAAATAAATATGTTGGTTAAAGAATTTGAAAACTTTTTTATGAAACAAGACGAGCCTATTGTTGATATAATTACTCGTTTTACCAACATTGTGAATGACCTAAAAGGTTTTGATCGAAAATATTCTAACGGTGAACTTGTGAGCAAAATGCTTAGGTCACTCTCGGAAGAATGGACTCTCATACGGATGCTCATAGAAAACACAAAGGATGTGAATACATATCCTTTAAAGGAATTGTATGAAACCTTGATGACATATGAGCTCAACAATGTCGAAATCAAAGAAAAGACAAGGAAGAGCAAAGAGGAATCAAAAGAAGTTCCCAATAGACAAATAGCCCTAAAATCGGTAATTGATGAAGAACCATCAACAAGCAACATGAGTGATGAGGAGCTCGATAATCTAGTACTTCTTGTTAAGAAATGGAAAGGATTTCAAAACAACAAGAAGTTTCAAAGAAAATATGATAAATGAGAAGATAAGAACAAGAAAATCATTTGCTATGAATGTAACAAACCCGGTCACAAACGAACCGAGTGCCTAAAAAGCTTCAAGAAAAAGGCATTTCAAGCTATTTGGGATGATAGTGACGATGAAGATCAAAATGAAAGCGATGATCAAAATGAAATCGCTAACATGTGCTTCATGGCCGTCGAAAATGAGGTAATTACAAAAGAACTTTCTTATGATGAATTACTTAATTCTTATGATGAATTGCTAGAAGATTTTGAAAAGCTTGCCTTGAGTCATTCTATTCTTAAAAAGAAAAATTCTCTATTGAAGGATAAATTAAAGAAAACCTTGGAAAAACCAAAAGAAAAACTTGATTATGAATTGTTGACTAAGGAAAATATTTCTCTAAAAGAAAAGGTTGAGGATTTAACAAAAACAATTTATAAATTCACCGAGAGAAAGAAAAATTTTAACTTGATGCTCGGAAACCAAAAATGTTTATTAGACAAAGGGGGAATCAGATTCAAACCCTCTTTAAAACAAAAATCTCTTAAAAATATGTTTGTTAAAGTTTCAAATACCACTTGTACTTTTTGTAATAAAATTGGACATGTCTCTTTCAATTGTTTAACTAAAAAGAAACTATACTTTGAAAACAAAAACAAGTGGATCAAGGAGTCATCAAAAACTATTTATCAAGGACCTAAGTTTGTATGGGTATCAAAAAATCAAAAATCAAATTATTTTTGTAGGAACCAAGCAAACTCAAAAGCAAATGATTTTTGGATAGTGGATGGTCAAAGTACATGACCGGAGATCGATCATTACTTTCAAACTTCAAAATAAAGGATGACGGACATGTAACTTTTGGAGACAATGCAAATGGGAAGATAATTGGAATCGACAACATCGGTAATCACCTATCCCCCTTTATTGAAAATGTGTTGTTAGTATATACTAAGTATTAATCAATTGTGTGATAAAGGTTATAATATAAAATTCGATTCTTCCAAATGCCTAATTAAGGACGCTACATCAAAAGACGTGATTTTCATAGGAAGTCGAATTAAGGATGTTTATATTATAAATATTGAGCATGAAAATAATGAAGATTGCCTACTTGGATTAAAAAACGAAACTTGACTTTGGTATAGAAGACTTGGTCATATAAACATGGACCTTATTTCGAAAATTTCTAAAAATTATTTTGTTAAAGGATTGTCAAACTTGAAATTTGAAAAGAACAAAATTTGTGATGCTTGTAAACTTGGAAAACAAGTCAAAAGTTCTTTTAAACCAAAAATATTTTCTTCAACAACAAAACCATTGCAACTTCTTCACATGAATATTTTTGGACCATCTAGAACGACTAGCTTTTGTGGTAAATACTATGCATTTGTTGTCGTTAATGATTTCTCTAGATTTATATGGGTAATATTTTTAAGTCCAAAGGATGAAACCTTAAAGTCTTTTAAACATTTTTGCAAGAAAGTGGAAAATGAAAAATGTCACACTATTACTACGATTAGAAGTGACCATGGTGGAGAATTTGACAATCTTGCATTTGATGATTTTTGTAACAATAATGGATATGAACATAATTTCTCGGCTCCTAGAACTCCTCAACAAAATGGTGTAGTAGAGAGGAAGAATCGCACATTACAAGAATGGCTCGAACCATGCTAAATGAAAATAACTTACCAAAATATTTTTGGGCCGAAGCCGTGAATACCGCATGTTATATCATAAATAGAGTTTTGGTTAGTCGTAAGAAAACCAAAACTCCGTATGAGCTTCGGAAAAATAAAACTCCCAACATTAGTTATTTCAAAGTATTCGGTTGCAAATGTTTTATCTTAAACACAAAAGATAATTTGGGAAAGTTTGATTCAAAATCCAATATTGAAATTTTTCTTGGCTATTCATCGACTAGCAAAGCATATAGACTTTTTAACAAAAGAACACTAGTCGTTGAAGAATCCATGCATGTTACTTTTGATGAAACTAATATATTTGATCGAGAGAAAAGTATTGATGATGATGTAGGTTTGGAGACTCTTTTTGAACAAATGACTATCCAAAATAAAGGAGCACGAAATAAAGAGTAATCAAAAGAATTCAACGATCAAGAAAGAGAAAAAAAGGCCAATCGAAGCTCAATGTGACTCTACATTGCCAAAAGAATGAAAATTTGTCTCATCTCACCCAAAGGAGTTAATTATCGGCGACCCATCAAAAGGTATTACTACTAGAACTTCTCTAAGAAATTATTTTGGTAATTGTGAATTCATTTCACAAATTGAACCCAAAAATTTTAAAGAAGCGGAATTTGATGAATTTTGGATTCTAGCGATGCAAAAAGAACTTAATCAATTTGAAAGGAACCGTGTTTGGGACTTAGACGCTAGACCAACAAATCAAATCGTTATTGGTACTAAATGGGTTTTTCGAAACAAAAGAGATGAAAATGGAATTATTGTGCGTAACAAGGCTAGATTAGTGGCACAAGGTTACAATCAAGAAGAAGGTATTGATTATGAAGAAACTTTTGCACCCGTAGCTCGGTTAGAATCCATTCGCATGCTTCTTGCATTTGCATGTTACAAAAACTTTACTCTTTATTAAATGGATGTCAAAAAGTGCATTTTAAAATGGATTCATTCAAGAAGAAGTTTATGTCGAACAACCACCCGTCTTTGCAAATCAAAAGTTTCCAAATCACGTTTTCAAACTTAGAAAAGCTCTTTACGGACTAAAACAAGCTCCTAGAGCTTAGTATGAACGACTAAACAAATTTCTACTTTCAAATGGATTTTCTATTAAAAAAGTGGACACTACTCTTTTTATAAAAACTCAAAAACAAGACATACTCGTTGTTCAAATCTATGTTGATGATATTATCTTTAGTGCAACAAATATTCGACTTTGTGAAGAATTTTCTAAAAATATGAGCATGAAATTTGAAATGAGTATTATAGGTGAACTCAAATTTTTTCTCGGACTTCAAATTAAGCAATCATATCATGACATATTCATCAATCAAAGCAAGTATATATTAGGGCCTGTTTGGTTTGAATTTTCCAATTCTACAGTAAATCAATTCTCATTTTTCAACCACACACTCTTCAATAAAAATAATATTTTACATCACATCAATACTTTTTTTCTTCTTTTTCAACCACACATTTCCCATCATATCACTATTTAAAATCAATTCTTTCTCCAAAAAATCTAAACCAAACAAGCTCTAGACATGTTGAAAAGGTTTGAAATGAATGATTTAAAACCTATGAGCACTCATATGGGCACATCTTCAAATATTGACAAGGACGATCAAGGAATCTCCGTTGACGTCACCAAATATCGAGGTATGATCGGATCCCTTCTTTACTTAATCGCAAGTAGGCCCGACATTATGTTTAGTGTATGCTTATGTGATCGTTTCCAATCAAATTCTAAGGAATCTCACCTTAAAGCTGTGAAAAGAATTTTTAGATATCTTAGTGGAACTCGAACCTTAGGACTTTGGTATCCGAAAAACACACATTGATTTACTTAGCTTTTCGGACGCCGATTGGACCGGATGTCAAATTGATCGTAAAAGCACTAGTGGGGCATGTCACTTTCTAAGCTTTGCTCTAGTGTCAGGTTGAGAAAGAAACAAAACTCGATAGCATTATCTACAGTCGAGGCCGTATATATCTCGGTGGCAAGTGTCATGATTCTTGTAGTGTTTTTTCGAGACGAGTTCGAGCCCTCGAACTTTTTTGCCATCCTTACGTGACACCAGCATGTTCCCCTACATGTACCCATGTACTTCATGAATCTCTTTTTCTTATGTAATTGTTCTATTTTGTTGGGTTGTGTTTATAATTGTTCATTTCATTTTGTTGCACAAGTAATTCATTCACGCTAGACAAAACTTCAATGATTTGGCTACATCTTTTGAGAATCTTTCAGGAGTTGCTGGAAAAAGGTAGGCACTGACAATTTCAAGCACATATTTTTTTGTGGACAATTGGTACAACTTACTTTGACATGTGAATCAAATAGCACAGCTTACATCCCACATTCACTAATCTATAAATTAGGAGCTTCGAAGAATGGATTATCATACGTGCACTTACGAGTTTAGTAGCACTTCTTTGTACTACTAAAATGAGAATTTCTTCAACTTGCGTACAAGAAATTCTTGTGATTTCTTACAAATCATTAAAGCAATGGAAGATGTAAACTTCAATTGTGGGCTTCTATCGGGCTTGGATGGGGAAGAAAAATCGAAGATGATGAGTTGTTTAACCAATTGGCAGATGACATAATGAATTGGGTTATGTATTGTAGGATCGCATACATCGACACGAGAAAACAAATAGCGGCATCGTATTCAAAGATTTTATTTTTGGAGAAATGGGCACATGTTCATGAAGGAAGCAATGGGAGAAAATGCACATATGTGCTTTCAAGAATTCTGAATGTATCTGCAGGTGCTACGACATTTTGTACATATTCTACGTAACTAATAGGCTTATGCAGTAGTAGCATGTAGATATATACAAGAAAGTTAGAATGTTCTTGTGCATATTAGCACATGGAAAGGGATACCACCGGGTAACACCGATATTCAACCATTCGTTGCAAATGGTATGCGATTATTTCAAAGAAGTCCTACATGCTGTCATTGTGTTATTTGCACGTCTAATAAAACCATGTCCGAACTATAACGACGGAGAGTTTCCATACAGACCGGACCCAATAAGTATATTCTATATCAGGATTGCAGTGGAGCTATCGATGGAACACACGTGAAAGCTGTGCTACCGCATCACGAGTGTGTAAATTTCATAGGTCATAAAGGAGTACCGACACAAAATGTGTTGGCCGCATGTGATTTCAATTTATGTTTCACGCTTGTACTTGCTGACACTACCAGGGAATACGCACACGCTCAAATACTGGATCGTACTATATACTGTCCAGATATTCACTTTTCGGTACCAGCGCCAGATAAGTATTGTTTGGTTGACTTCGATTTTGCTCATCGATCGGGATATATGGCCCCATATAAATGATCAAATATTTTGTACTATTTTCAAGAGTTCCACAATGATGGAACGGGTCATCGCCAATGGTCCAGAATGCTCGTAAGAGATTTAACTACATACACTCTTCATGCAGGAACGTAATTGAATGTATCTTTGGTGTGTGGAAACAAAGATGGTAAATTCTTGACAATATCCTTAGCTATTCGTTTGAAACACAAGTTGTAGTTGTCATCGCAACGATGTGTATTCATAATTTTTTACGTCATACTGGAGTTCTAGACGAGGCATTTTTGAGAGCAGGGACAGACGACGGTGCAGCTGAAGTAGATCTACTTGACGCTGAAGATGAAATACACGTCGAAATGAATGCACACGAAATGCAACAAAATGAGTGAGATAGATTTCACGACTATATGGCACAACAACAATGATGTTACAATTGTTTATACGAACACAAATCACGTTCACGTATAGTGTAAAATAAACGCCGAAACAATTTTGTTTGATCAATTGGTGTTAGGTGCAAGTTATTAAGAAAATAATGTATTTGAGATAGTAAATTGATGGAAATTATGTGGTTAACCAATGAGGATAAAAAAAATTTGCATGGAAAATATTATTTTATTGAAACTTGTGTTGATAAAAAATGTCGTTTTGGAATAATGAATTGTGAACAAAAGTAATCAATCTTGGTATATTTAGACGGTAAAAAAAATTTCAGTAGTACTAGTCAATTAATCTGGTCGTGGGAAAAAAGTTGCAACTTTACACGTCAAGCCTTTCACGAGAAAGCAAATGAACCAACAGTGTCCAAATGGAAAATAAGGCAGAAGGGCATTTTTGTAATTGATTATATTCTTTCATGGGCCAGGAAACAAAAGTGATAGTTAAGGGGCCCACGTGATTTGACACAAAAATCAATATTGGGAGCAAAAATTGTGCATCAAACAGGTTGTAAATAAACAAAATAAAAAATAAATAAAGTTCTTCTCCCTTCCTTACACATCACCCCACCTAAAACATCCGTCGTTGCCGATCATCGTCACCCACCAATAAGCCATCGCACCGCCTACGGCTGCCACAAATCACTACCATTGTTGGAATCATTGTAGCTGCAGGCCCTAAATCAACCTAAAAAAACTTCAAACCATAGCAATGCAACCATTGAATCAACAACACAAATAATATCATCCAATTTAAAAACCACAATCTCAAACACAATCAATTGATATATGTTCTTAACTATAGACCCACAACAATTCCTGTATAGTATGCATTTCTCGGCCTTGAATTCTCAAAGACAAAATGGCTTGTTTCAAAGCTTGTAATATAATTAATGCATTTCTCAGCCTTGAATTCTTAAAGGCAAAATAAATATATGCAATCCTTTTGTATTGAGTTTTTTAATAGCAACCACTATGGAATCTCCTAGCCCATTTGGAGGCATATCTGTAACCTTATAAACACTGCCAAAACCACTGACTCCAATCTTCAGTATCCTGTTGAAATTTATAGTTGCTTCCCTTAGTTCTGAAACAGAAAAACCCTCAAATTCGGTTCTCTTTCTTTATAAATTTCTATTATACTTCGACGATTGCCGTTTTACCATTTTTTGGTTTTGGGTGGGTTGGGGGTTGGAGTGAAGTGGAGTGAGATATCTCCTTAGTGCCTATGTATGTATGGATGAGAAGATGGTGTGGTCAAAGAATGATTTGATTTGGAGTGGGGGTGTGGATGGGGTGGGATTGGGATTGTTGGGCGAAGCCACGAAGAAGCTAGTTGTTTAGATTTATGATTTTTTTTTTATTATTAGTTTAGTTTTATTTAGTTAATATGATAATTTGGAAGTTACCAATTTACGCATTTTGATCAAAATTGGTTAAAATTCACTTTTCTTGATCAACTAACGGTCCATCCATTTGGACCCGATTGCTAATTTATTAAAAGTTTGGGACCTCTGCTGGCACAAACTAAATGTTAGTGTAAAGTCTGCAAAGAAATAAAAAAAAATAAAGGTTAAGGATCGCTACGACAATTTTCCCATAAAATAATTTGAGACATAATGTTGATACTTTTTTTTAACAATATGTTTTCAAAAAAATTAATTTTAGAAACTTTATTATGCCTCCGTTTGGTAGGCATTAAAAATGAAAGTTTGTAGAAAAAATGTGATCGTTAGTGGGCCAACCTGGGACCCACCATAGAGATAAATAGTCAAAAAAATTGGTTGGAATATGAGCCCAACGACTATTTTTTTCATTTTAATGCCTACCAAATGGAGGTTATAAAAAATTGGCTCACTTCCACACAAGCAAATAACAAAAGAATTTTGCTAAATATAGCCCTTGTTCGATATATATTCTTTCAAAACTTATTTTCAACCACATATTTTCAATAAAATAATATTTTTCATCATATCAATAATTTTTCTTTACTTTTTAACCAAATATTTCCCACCATATCACTATTTAAAATACATTTTTTTCTCAATAATATCTATCAAACACACTTATACATTTCATTATATACATTTTTGTCTTCATTCTATTGTATTTCAAAAATGTTGGTCGGGAAAAGTGTGTGTGTGTGTGTGTGTTTTTTTTTTAAATTGTCCGATTATGTATCACTACATGACACATAGTAAAAAACGATATAAACAATTATATACATGTAACATGATTGAAAACAAAAAAGCTTATTAACATAAAATGTCCCCACGTTTGGCTTTCAGTGTGCAAATGTCCTTACGTTTCAATTTTTTGTATTTTCTTCCATATTTAAACATTTCATTGTAGAAAACGTCATTTTCATCAATTTTTATCCAATTTATCAATAAAAATCCGTAAAATGACAAATATACCCTATTATTTAAATAAATCAAAAAGAAAAGAAAAGAAATAAAGAATTAATTGCAATCATAAACCAAAATTTTTCAAAAAATTACAAATAAATTCCAAACAAATGATTAAAAATCAAAACTAAAAAAAACTAAGGCTATGTTTGATAGCCTTTGTTTTCCTTGGAAAATGGAAAAGATTTTCCTTTTCCATGTAAAATACTTGTTTGATAGTCAAAATTAGGTATGGAAAATGTTTTCGCACCCCCCTACGCGCCTATTTTCCTTGATTTTGGGGAATTGCTTTTCCAGGTTTATATTTTTTTTTTAACTTTTTGGCAATAAAAATAAATTTAATAACAAATTGTAAAAAAAAAAAACTCACTTTAATACAATTTTCATGTAAAACGAAACCAAACGAACACTAAACTTTGATGAAAAAAATGATTTTTTTAGGAAATTTTTTTTGCGTTTTTTTTTTTTTTTACTTTTTGGCAATGGAAACAAATTTTATAACCAATTGTGGAAAAAAATTATCATTCTAGTTTTCATGTAAAACAAAGTCAAACGAACACTAAACTTTGATAAAAAAATGGTGAAAAAATAGTTTTAGAGCAATTTTATTTTATTTTATTTTTAGCAATGATAACAAATTTTATAACCAATTGTAATTTTTTTTTTTCACTTTAATGGACAATTTCCATGTACAATGAAGCCGAACGTGAACAAAAAGATCCAAAATTTTAAAATTTTCTAGGTGAAAAATTATACCAATCAAACACACTTATAACCTGTTTCGTAGAGATTAAAATCGAATTTAAATTGAAAAACTAGCCGTTATTGTTGACTTTTATTAGACGGGTGAGACCCAATAAAGGCCATATTATCAATTTTAATTGAATTTTAATTGTTACCAAACAAGCTCTTATTTAACAATTCCCTAGAAAACAAGTTCTATGCAATTATTTTCTCTAAAATTCATTTTCTTTCTACTCATTTTCCATCCTACCAATCAAACGGACCCTAAAAAAACTTCGTCTTCATCTCCCACCCAAGCACCTCAAAACCAAAAACTTCTTCGCTCACTACCACCACCCACCCACCACTCATCGAGAAGAAGCTACTGGTTTGGGTCTTGGGTTTGGGTTTGGAGTGGGTGGTTGGGAGCTTTTGATTTGGGTTTTGGTTTTTTTAATTTTTTAATTTGATTATTTTATTTTAAGCAACAGTAAAATATAAATTTATTATTTAATTGGTTTTGACTCTCATTTGTAATGTTTTGAAACATTTGGGTTTATGTTTGCAATTGATTCTTTATTTTTTTCTTTCCTTTCTTTCCTTTTTGTTATATTTAAATAAAAAAATATATTTGTCATTTCACGAATTTTTATTAAGAAATTTGATAAAAATGGATGAAAATGACGTTTTCAGGATGAATCGTGTAAATAAGGTGAAAATGCAAGAGTTGAAACGTGAGGACGTTTTTGCAAAATGCCACACGTACGTTTCTTGCTAGTAAGACAGAGCAAAATGGGACGATCAATTATGCGCTTCTGCCAATGAATATGAACCGCGATAGTATCACAGGCTCCTCGTGAATTGCAACTTTCCCGATTCAAACCCTAACCCTAATCCTACCCTCTTAAAATGGATCCTCTGACCGAAATCGAAGACCCTCGAGCTGCTTCCAATGGCGACAACAACCACGTTTCCAAGAAGCCGAAGCTTTCCTTCATAACTGAACCCGAAATTCGGCAAGAGTTTGCCCATCACAAGCCTGGCATCGCCCGTATTAACAACGGCAGCTTTGGAAGCTGCCCAGCCTCCATCATCGCTGCCCAGAAGCGATGGCAGCTGCGCTTTCTCCAGCAGCCTGACGACTTCTTCTTCAATCATCTGCAGCGGCAAATCCTCCATTCCCGCACCATTGTCAAGGACCTCATCAATGCCGACCATGTGGACGAGGTGTCGATTGTCGACAATGCCACAACTGCCGCAGCCATTGTTCTTCAGCACGTTGGATGGGCCTTTGCTGACGGCCGCTTCCAGAAGGGTGATGCTGTTGTCATGCTCCACTGCGCCTTCCAGGCCGTCAAGAAGTCCATTGAGGCTTATGTTACTCGGGCAGGGGGGTCTGTCATCGTGGTTCACTTGCCGTTTCCTGTGAATTCGAATGAAGAAATCATCGCTGAGTTTCGGAAAGGGTTGGCCAGAGGTAAGGCCAATGGTAAGAAAGTTAGGCTAGCCATAATTGATCACATAACATCCATGCCCTGTGTTGTGATTCCTGCATGTGAGTTGGTTAAGATTTGTAGAGAAGAAGGTGTGGAGCGTGTATTTGTAGATGCCGCTCATGCTATTGGTAGTATTCATGTGGACGTTAAGGAAATTGGGGCTGACTTTTATGTGAGCAATTTGCATAAATGGTTTTTTTGTCCACCTTCTGTGGCCTTTTTGTACTGTCGTAAATCACCTTTATCGCCTGACTTGCACCATCCTGTGGTTTCACATGAATATGGGAATGGACTGGCCATAGAGAGTGCATGGATTGGAACTCGTGACTATAGCTCTCAGCTGGTTGTTCCTGATGTTTTAGAATTCATTAATAGGTTTGAAGGGGGTCTTGAGGGACTTCGGAAGATGAACCATGATGCAGTCGTTGAAATGGGAGAAATGTTGGCCAAGGCTTGGGGAACGAATCTTGGTTCCCCTCCAGAGATGTGTCCGAGCATGGTGATGATTGGTTTGCCGTCGAGATTGGGAGTCTTGAGTGACGATGATGCATTGAAGTTGAGAACACATTTGCGAGATCATTTCGGGTTGGAAGTCCCCATACATTTCCAGATGCCAAGAGATGGGGAGATCAGAGCTGCTGATGGGGATGGTTGTATAACAGGGTATGCTCGGATTTCTCATCAAGTGTACAATACACTTGATGATTATGTCAGGCTAAGAGATGCAGTTAATCAACTTCTCAGCGATGGAGTGGTGTGCAAGATGCTTTGGAGAGAGTGAAGAGGTACATATCTGTATCATGAACTTGTAAACTTCTCTGGATTTTGAGTATGTTTTTTCTAGTTCAGTTATTACTATGGCTATCATCTTGATTAGTTTTGTGACATTTGAACACAAGCTGACATTTCTTTTTAGAATATGTATATCATATTTCATATAACTAGCTAAGACAATTTAGTCATATATGAAGCAAAAGTCCTTTATATGTGATGCTTCATGGTACCCCACCTGTAATGACCCAAAAACGTGTTACTTGTACTACATTATCTTTTAGGCTTAGCAGTGTACTCCATCCATCATTTGTATAAATGATCGAGTGATTATTTTTTTATCAACTTCTTTTGATTATCTCAATTATTCATAGGCTATGCATTGTGCATTTTATATGGGTGTTACCCACCTTGCACAGATGCATTATTATTTGTCATGGGAAAATAAAGGATGAATTACTATTCTATGTTAAACTGGCGCAACTTAGTTCTTTAGTCTAGGATGAGAAAGGAGGTGGTTATTCAGAGTCATTTGGCATATCTTGAATAGAAGACCAACTATATATGGTATAAGAAATATAATTTGACTATAAGGAACCAAGCTGGAGGGTAAGGTGGTCCAGCTGTCTTATGGGGCATCAATAGGTAGTAAGGTGTTAGGATTAGCTTTCACAATGAGCATGCGTACAGCGTAATACAGTTGAAAAGATGTTTTTGTGGTATAATTTGAGTACATGCATAATTTTGTACATGTATGAAATGCAACTTTTTTATAAAAAAAATTTAACTACATGCGTATGTGATCGAGTTAAAGTGATCAAAGAAATAATTAGATATATCATTCCATCACTCTTGATTTTCTGGTGCTCAATCTGATGATAAAAAAATATTATACAAATTATTACTTATAAATATGCATGGAACACAAAAATAGATCGCCAAAAGTATCTTTCTTTCCATTCAACGTGGAAGGTTTTGATCACCTTTATATTATAATTTAGCTTTAGGAAGATGGATATCTCAACTTGCAGCTTGTAGCATATTCAGCCCGGATGAAGAGTTCTAAAAGGTACATATTGGCGCCACTCCTAAACCTCATTTATGCCATATTCACAATACCTTGAGAATCTCGTGTGACAAATAATAATTATCTCTTAGGACACACAAATCAATTCTTTAGATAGAAGAAAGCTCCAAAAATGTTCCTTGTCATCTCTCTGGAATGCACCCTTTACTATGTTGTTTGTTTCTCATGAATTGGTTATGATATAAAACTTAAAGAATTCATGGCTGCATCATGCATGATATCTATTTTCAATATTTTGTTAAGCCACATATGGTGAAAGGGATTGAAGATGAATCCTACATTGATATCTACCATTTATTTTCTCAGATTTACTTCTCAAGAAAATTCATATACATTGCATGGGATTTCTGTATATACAAATAAAAGTGGTAAAAATTTCGAGCACTATTTAGTTGCTACCTCATGTTTAGTAGTCTAGCATAGAAGAACTTCTATGATATATTTCGAAACTGGTTACCTGCTTTTAATGCTACTTGTCCTTGGCGAGTTTTGCCCCCAAGTTCTCCTTAAATGGGTCCATTGTTTTCTCAAAGAAAGATTTTGGGACCATTTTCTGTTCATTTATGTGAAAATTCACGCCATTTTATCTCCAGAGTCGGTCAAATCTGCCATGCCAGCAGCTAGTGACTGATGCCGCAATTTATTGTTTTTCCTTCCATCTCTGCACTGTGACAAACATTATGTTTATATCTACGTTATAAGCAATGTTTAAAAAGACTAATTGGGTACTAAGGCGTTTTGTCGCCATGACACCTCGAGGTGGTTTGAGATGTCAGCAAGCTTACACACCTCATTGTATAGAGCAACTAAAGAATTCAAAAGAATATGAACATGAAAAAATATGCCTGACGATGGAACAATCATAGGATAAGGGGAAATGAGAGAGAAGAAGAGAAAGGAAGGAGATAGAAGGAGGGAGGTAGAAAGGTCATGAGAATTAGGCGGACGGGAGCGAAGAAGAGAGAATTTAGGGGTGAATATTAATTTTTATTCATATCAAAGTTGTTTTTATTACAGTGCTAAAACCCCATTATATAGATTTTCAAAAATCCTATTTTAATTTAATTAAGTTTCTTAAAAAGTACTGAATTGAAAACTATATTAAATAATATCTATACTAATATTCCATCAATGCCCTTAGTATACCATAAATCATTTTTATATTCATAATAAAAATAATTAACAAAATTTTAAATCTAACTTGTAAACAAACATAAAACAGATCAAGAAAGTAAAAAATCAGAAGTTCTCAAATTAGTAATCATCAACAAAATTATAATCTATTACTAGAAGTGGAGAAAACTAAAAAATTTCATATATCATCACCCTATTAATATGTTCTTTAAGGGAATTATTTACCCAATTGTCAACATCTTCATTACAAGTTTCTTTTCATTCTTTATTTTATGATTACTAGGTGGAGCTTTGCTTTGACATGTTGCTAAGTCGTTTAATAAGGTTGTCGCTGAACCATGTGAGCTAGACTTGGGCTAGTTCAAAATTAAAAGTGATCTTGAGCTCAAGTTTGGCCTTTCAAATTACAAGCTATAGCCCATCTATTTCTATGAGCTTCGTTTCATTTTGAGCACATCCAAATTAATATTTCTTCTTCTCCTCAAAAAAAGTTTGCTTCCGTTCCATTAAAAAAAAAAAAAAAAGGTTTTATATATAAATTGGGATTTTGGCGCAAATAGTTTTTATCCTTTTCCCTTCGTGCGTTTTTGGTCCCTAACTTTTATTTTTCGGTTGAGATGTCTGGAACCTATGCCTTTAGGCGCGCAGACGGTCCTTTAGGACTCTACGTTACCAATAAAAAAAATCAGTTTTTCCGATAAAAATGACTACACTGCCCTTATCATGGATATAAAATAAAATAAAATAGGAAAAAAATGAAAGATAGAAATAAAAAGACAAATAAAAGAATAACCAATAACCATCGTATCAAACTGTGCCCCTCTACATCATGTCTCCCCCCCATTCTCCAACTCCGAAATCGCCTCTCTCTCTCTCTCTCCGTGTGTTATATACGCGCGCACACTAGAAAGGAATACAACCATGGTTGTTCGTTCACTTTTCATATATAAAGAAATAGCAATTAGAGATAATGGAAGGTAAACTATGTTTACGTTGAGAGAGAATTGAAAGTTTCCAAGAAAGAGTGAAGAAAAAGATGGGTGTGGGTAAGGGGGATAGACAGGATGTTAGGTGCTGAGCATGATGGTTTTTATAGGATGGTTATTGATTATTCTTTTTATTTTTGTCTTGTCTTTTTCTATTTATTTTATTTTATGTTATGTTCATTTAACTAACTGTAAGGGCATCTCTTTCTTTTTTTAAAAAAAAAATGACTTTTTAACGTCAAATGGACGGAAACTGTCCAAAAGCTTTTGGATGCCTACTTGGATTATATCTCGTCGGAGTCGAGTTCCTTTCAGCCGGAGATGAATGATGCCACAAGGAAACAATTAAATGTCTATTCGAGGCGAAATACTAAGAATTAGTAGAATTCGAGTTTATTTGGATTATTGTAGTTTGATTTTGACAATGTTACCTTTTATTTCAAGTTTGTTTAGATAGAAAGTTTATTTAATTTCAAAGTCCTCTATAAAAAGGGACCTACAAATGCACCTGGATTATATCAATAAAACTATTTCTCTTGCCTCAATTCTTCCCTTTGATCCCCTTTGTTCCTTCATCAATTTGTTTTCACAAAAGGTCCTTTTGGACTCTATATGATCAGTTTTATTGATAAAAATGACTACACTGCCCTTATCATGGATATAAAATAAAATAAAGTAGGAAAAAAAACGAAAGATAGAAATAAAAAGACAAACAAAAGAATAACCAATAACCATCATATCAAACTGTGCCCCCCTACATCATGTCTCCCCCCAATTCTTCAACTCCGAAATTCTCTCTCTCTCTCTCTCTCTCACACATGCACACTCACACACTAGAAAGGAATACAACCATGGTTGTTCGTTCACTTTTCATATATAAAGAAATAGCAATTAGAGATAATGGAAGGTAAAATATGTTGACATTGAGAGAATTGAAAGTTTCCATGAAAGAGTGGAGAAACAGATGTTGGGTGGGGGTTTAGGTGCTGAGCTTATGGTTTTTATAGGATGGTTATCGATTATTCTTTTTGTTTTGTCTTGTCTTCTTCTATTTATTTTATTTTATGTTATGTTCATTAAACTAACTGTAAGGGCATCTCTTTCTTTTTACAAAAAAATTGACTTTTTAGCCGTCAAATGGACGGAAGCTGTCGAAAGGCTTTTTGGATGCCTACTTGGATTATATCTTCTCAGAGTTGAGTTCTTTCCACCGGAGAGGAATGATGCAACAAAGAAACAACTAAATGTCTATTCGAGGCGAAAGACTAAGAATTAGTAGAATTTGAGTTTATTAAGATTATAGTAGTTTAATTTTGACAATGTTACCTTTTATTTCAAGTTTGTTTAGATAGGAAGTTTATTTAATTTCAAAGCCATTTTCTATAAGAAGGGACCTACAAACACACCTAGATTATATGAATAAAACTATTTCTCTTGCCTCAATTCTTCCCTTTGATCCCCTTTCTTCTTATTGTTCTTCATCAATTTGTTTGTGCAAACGGTCCTTTTGGACTCTATATGACCATTAAAAAAATCAGTTTTTTTCGATAAAAATGACCACTGCCCTTATCATGGATATAAAATAAAATAAAATAGGAAAAAATGAAAGATAGAAATAAAAAGACAAAAATAAAAGAACAACCAATAACCATCATATCAAACTGTGCCCCCCTACATCATGTCTCCCCCCATTTCTCCAACTCCGAAATCCTCTCTCTCTCTCTCTCTCTCTCTCTCTCTCTCTCTCTCTCTCTCTCTCTGTGTGTGTTAGACACACACACACACACACACTAGAAAGGAATACAACCATGGTTGTTCATTCACTTTTCATATATAAAGAAATAGCAGTTAGAGATAATGGAAGGTAAACTATGTTGAAATTGAGAGAGAATTGGAAGTTTCCATGAAAGAGTGAAGAAACAGATGTTGGGTGGGGGTTTAGGATGTTAGGTGCTGAGCCTATGGTTTTTATAGGATGGTTATTGATTATTGTTTTTGTTTTTGTTTTTGTCTTATCTTTTTTTATTTATTTTATTTTATGTTATGTTCATTTAACTAACTGTAAGGGCATCTCTTTCTTTTTACAAAAAAAATTACTTTTTAGCCGTCAAATGGACGGAAGCTGTCCAAAAGCTTTTGGATGCCTACTTGGATTATATCTCGTCAGAGTTGAGTTCTTTCCACCGGAGTGGAATGATGCAACAAGGAAACAACTAAATGTCTATTTGAGGACTAAGAATTAGTAGAATTTGAGTTTATTTAGATTATAGTAGTTTGATTTTGACAATGTTACCTTTTATTTCAAGTTTGTTTAAATAGGAAGTTTATTTAATTTCAAAGCGTTTCTCTATAAAAAGGGACCTACAAACACACCTGGATTATAAATCAATAAAACTATTTCTCTTGCCTCAATTCTTCCCTATGATCCCCTTTCTTCTTTTGTTCATCAATTTGTTTGCTCCTACATCACCGGGTCTCTCCCCACCAAACTCTAAACATCTGAATGAATTATCTTGTGTAATTACAGAAACAATATCATCTGATATTTGTCTTGTAAAACCTATGGAGAAAGCAAATTATCTTGTGAAAGGTTTCTTCTATACCCCCCTTGGTTTGAAACGTATTATTGGTTACATTTTTATTTTTCTCCCATCCTCCAGCAACAAGGGTCTTTCTACTCTGAAAAATCTTGAAAATGGAAACAAATTGCATTTTGCTTGCTTGTTCTGCCTATACAGTTTGAATAACAAAAAAAATATTGTCTGGATACGTTGACTGAAAATAAATGCTAGAGAAATGAGTTAAGATCAGGTGATTTAATTCAATCCAAGTTCTATGGACGTCTCAAGGATACATTTGCTCAATGATAATCCAGAAACTCTGGGATAATTACCTTGTTTAAACTCGAAGTCCCTGGGCTAGGATGGAGACTCTTATAGCTAATATCAAGTATGACTAGTGCTAATGGTCCATTTTCTTCTTGTTAATGCAGCGACAAGAATGCACCAGATTGTTTAAATTTTTATTACTCTCTCTCTCTCTCTCTCTATATATATATATATATATATATATGTATGTATATGTGTATGTGTGTGTGTGTGTGTGTGTGAACTTGCTGTGCCTCCACTATATTCATTCTCCCTGCAGTAGGAGCATTCATATACCTCTTAATTGGAGGGCAGACAGCTTTGTTACTTACAGGCTAAAGCCTTGTGGCATAGCTGGTTGATGTTTATCTTTCTTCTTGCAGGACAGATGACTTGCAAATATTTGCCTGGTCTCAGATGTCCATGACTTTGCCCTGAATCTGAATGACAGAATTGTAGAGGACACCAAACAGCCAAGCAAAGATCGTCGTATGTACTACTCACTGGAAACCATTGAGGGTTCTGCCATTGCTAAAAAACTAAGCTGACATAGCTGTGTATGAGCATTGTTAGATATCTGTTGGGTCGTGACAATAAATTTGTAATGGTGGTGTCTTTTATCCTTGAAAATTGAGAAGCAAAATACTCCTGGATTGCAATGTACTTTCTTGAAGTTAATTGTAGGATCCATCAGGGTTCACTGGGTCAGTTTTTGAACTTTTAGCTTATTGATGCCTTGAGAGACCTTTTTGCATTCGGTGATATTATTGTAAATATGAGCAATTACTTTCTGATAAATGACGAGTTTGACTATTGGGTCTGGGCACTGAATCAGTGACTCTTTACCTCGATGTATTTATCTTGGAATAAATTGAGTTAACGGGATATTAACTTCTTTGGGGATAAGTTTTTCAGTGTTGACTTTGCCCCACTTCCTAAATAAATAGAAGAAAATGCCCATTGATGGTTGAGTAAAATTACAACCATGAAGGAAATTATAAACAGGATTTGTTGCAAAGGAAGATAGTTGTCATTGGGCTTGTCTTCCACATTTATAGGCAACTAAGTGGCTGAACTTCAAACTTTGCAATCTGAGTTAATCAATGGTCGTTTAGCTTCCCTTGCATTATTACTTACTTAAAAATTTGGAAGCGTAACTCATTGGTCGCTTAATGGTTATTCAATCATCACTTGTTTGAAATTTGATACTCCCACCCACTCGATACAAATCACAATGTGTTCAACGGAATTTAGACGCGAAAAGTTGCCTATGCTTAACTTGTGGTACCATTTATGCATCAAGTTAAGCCCTTGTTTGTCTACCATTAAGTAGGAAAATGAGTTTTGAAATAATGAATTTTTGGAGAATGTTTGAATAAAAAAATTTAGATTTACATGCAAAATATTTTATTTGAGAATATGTTGTTAAAAATAAGTTTGATAAAAAAGAGATTTAAAATAATGGTAGACAAATAGGGACTAAATACGTCTTTGATTGTTTGTGTGAGACACACCTTTTGTTTAGTGTAAAAACAACATTGTAACCCTAATGCCAACTACACATCTCATTTTCTCTATGTACTAATTTTTTGTTAAAAACAACATTTGTTATTGAAGATGAGGTTGTTGGATATAGATACATGGGGACCACATGGAGGTAAATTCTTTACTTCGTTGGAATATGCAGTGTTCGTTCGTGGACAGAGTATTCGATAATTTTTTTACGGTTCTAAATGGTTTTGCACTCTTTTTATTGGAATCTTCGATTGCTACTTGAATTGAAAAGATCCTAACCCTAGTTTTTGCATTCCAGTCGGGCAAACAGAGACAGTTTTTTTGCAAAAAATGAGTTTTGGAATATTGTGTTTTTGAAGAATGTGCGGTTAAAAAGTAAGAATTTTATTTTGAATTTACGTGCAAAATGTTCTATAATAAAAATATGTATTTGAAAATGAGTTCGAGAAAACAACGTTTAGATTAATGGTTATCAAATAGCGGCTAATTATCTTCCAGTGAAGGAAAAATAATTATAATTTCTTCCGTTTCAATTCTGAAAAGGAGTTCAATTCACAGTTAGAGGTCGGGAAGTCGTTCAAAGACATTGACGAATTATGCAAGCAGAAAGGAGTATTATAATTTGTTCACCATTATATTAATATAAGGAATTCGACCTCAAAATGGATAGAATTTTGCAAAGGAAGCAACTAGGCCAAAAATTAATGAAATGGGAATGTAAAGCAATTTTCGCCATTTTGCCATGCTTACACATGGCAGCAACATGAATTTTCAGATTGCATTTTGCTTGTGCCATACATAGCAGCGGCAATGAGTCAAGCCGGCATGAATTCTCAAATTGCATTTTGATTGTGCCATGCATAGCGGTGGCAAGGGGCCGAGGGCTCAACTTATGAATTTTCAAATTGCAGTTTGATTGTGTCATGCATGGCGGTGGCAAGAGGCCGAGCCGGTTTGGCCCAATTGCCCACGAGGCTTGACTTGATCCTATTGCCCACAAGCTCGTTTGGAACGAGCCGAGCTTCGTTCCTCGAGGGCCAAGGCCGAACTTTGGCCGATAAGCTCTCGATTTTTTAAAGATAAAACCCTCATCCTTTAATCGGGTTTGGGACCACCTACTTAAATTTCGAGTAGGTGGAATTAAAAATTGTACATGAACAATTTGTTACGTATACAATTTTTTTTAAAAAAAAATTAAAAATAGTATTATAAAATAAACAAATTTTATTAATATGATTAAATTAAATATCACTTGACGACATGCAATTTCGATATATTTATCTTGCAGTCGGAAATGGATGTCTTGTCAATCCTTCACGCACATTAATGCTTTCAAAGTATCTTTTTTTAGCCGATTCTTGACCTCGAACATAACCCTCTTATCTACACTAGAAGCATACTTGAAAGCTACAGTGCTAATCGGATGTATTAGTAGATCTTTTTGCAATCGCAGAAATTACTAACCATCAGTGTTCGTACTTTCGCTAGAAGTCAATTACTTTTTCTGAACTTTTTTTGATTGATGCATTACAAGGTATATGATGATTAAAGTAATCAAGTAATTTAGTAGACAATGTATTTGGACTTGCGTCTGATTATATGCGGTAGTCGCCTTTCGACATGGTGGGGAAGCCTAGCAGAACGGCTATCCCACACTTGGCTATGTATTACTAGAAGAATCTATTGCATCAAATCTGTACGTATTAATCTCTTCAAATAAATTTAATATTTCAGTTTCATCTTCTTCATATTAGTGAGCGAAGTAGGTGCAGAGAGTGCACGCCTAATACTTGTACCTATTCGTTGTGCATAAAATTCATACATTTCACATAAAGTTTATTCTAAATTTCTATAAGTGATAGGTGTATTAAAAGTTAAAACTTTTGAAATCCGATCAATTACATATTTAGTACCTGATAAATTGTATCGAGAGTCTATGATGCATGTTAAAGGAAATAACATTGACAAGTTTTCCTAATATTTTCAAAACTTAAATTCCACAGAAAATATAATTTCACTAAAATCGGGATCATTTTTGTATTTATGAAAAGCTCTGCAATGATATAAAGACGTTCAAGCACCATACAGTTAGTGAGATAGTACAATCTAGATAAAAAAGCAGACATTATGAAACTTACTTTGAAGTTTTGCTTCCAAAAGGCCAAAGCAATAGGATACCATTCTTTCTAGAGATGAGTTTGCTTATAATTATGTTGTAAATCGTTGTACAGGAAAAAGTCTATTTAAAATTATTTATGGACACAATCTTAATCATTTCTTGACCTTGCTAAAATTCTAACATCTAGCAAGATGGCTGAAGATTTTATGACAACTATGGCAGGGATTCAGGAAAAGGTAAAGACGAAACTTCAAGAAAGTACCAAGTCTTACAAAGATGCTGCAGATGTCCATCGAAGAATTCAAGTTTTCAAGGAAAATGATCTTGTGTGGGGTTATTTAAAAAAAGGAAAGGTTACTGTTGGTACATACAACAAGCTTAAAGAGAAGAAGATTGATCCTTGTTGGATCTTGAAAAGGATAAACGACAATGCTTACAAAATTGAGCTCCCAGCGCTCATACGCACTCACCCTAAATTCAATATTCATGATTTAACCACTTACCATGGAGAGAATGATTTGAATCCAGAGACGAGTTCTTTCCCACCCGAGGAGGATGATATAGTGCTGGAAATTAGCGGAACTAGTAGCATTTAGTGTTTTTATTATAGCTTTCTCTGGACAACTCCTATTCATGCATTATTAGCGGCATTAGAAACTATATTCATTTATATCCATCAAGTTATTATTTATGATCAGATTCCAGGTAAATTGAGAGTTCTGAAGGTTCAAAGTGATGCCTTAGGACTGGGAGAATACATCTGGGAGTTCAAGAGCTTCTATTTTTAGCATTCATATATCTATTCATGTAGTTAGATTCATTATATTAGCCTATAAAGTTAGTCAACTCAAAATAAATAATGGTAAAAAAATGAGTAAAGTTAGTTAACATTAGTTTGTCAAAGAAACGAACTAAAAAGAAGAATGAAAATGGAGGATAGCATATATTAACAGAGTTCAATCCTGCGACGTGCTACCTAATGATCAAGCTTAGTTGGACCATTTTTTAGGTTTAGAATTCTATGAAATTTTTACAATATTACCTAAACTCATTCAAGTATAACATAGTAAAATTTCAAAATTTCCTAACATCATTTAAGTATGCAATTGAACATTACACGCCTAAAGCCATTCCCAGGTACACTGAACACAACACACGAAAAATGACATTACTTATTTTATCAACCTCCAAATGAATTGATACCAAATCCAACCAATAGAAGACTTATAGGGCTTTAAAATCTCACTAGTCTCATCCAAAAATTCGTAAAATCTAGTTCGAGGTGAGAGTTTGAAAATAGAACAGAAAGCCAAAACTTTTACTTGCATGTTTACATGTCTAAATCCACACATCCAATCACATTTTCAAGCCAACACTTATGCTAACATGTCATACTAATATGATTTAGTAAATATCAATTCATAGAGTTATATGAAAATTTAATTCCATGCCTAAATGAAGAATAAGTTTAAAACACAAACAATCTTCTTGTAAATATAGTCTTAGTCTTAATTTTAAAAAAATATTAAAGTACATCCTACACATGGGAACCTTGATTTGACTTCCATCCCCTTCTCCACAATCCGTGCAATCTCCATCTATCCACGACCTCTTCTCAATCTAACAATTTACATAGAGTAGGAGTGAGCATAAAGCTCTATATAATTTCATAAATACAATCCCATTTGAACAAATATGAGTTTTCACAGGTAAATCATATGAAATTCATTCCATATACATTTTCACGTAGTTAGATTATCGGTGAAATTATTTATTCTGAAGAGTTCATTGGAGTCGCAGAATTCGACATAAAGCTTTAGCATTTACAGTTCATAGCTTACAAGTACATTTATACACATAAAATACATGGACATTTATATGGAAAATCAACTTGCACCACACCACCTACCTTGATTCTTGATATGAAAATGAGAAATCCTTTGCTTTGAATAATCAAACTTGTAGCAACAAATTGTTATTTTTCCATATTATAAATAAGTTGAAACAAGCACAATTTGGCAGAAATGAAAAGTAAAATTCGGATTTAAGGAAAAATAGGGTGAAAACTGACATTTCTCTTCTTGTAACCTCATTTTTTCAACGAAAAACTAAATAAGAGAGTTAAAATAATAATAAACCTTGTTAATTAATTGAGTCTTAAAGTCGGAAGTTGAAGAATTTTGACCTCAAAAATAATTCTTATAAATTCTTAAATAAAAGCATCTATATGATGACTCAAACTTGGGTTATAATCTTTTAGATTGTAGATGACAATTGTGCTACAATCCAATTATTTGTTAATTTATTAGAATAAAATTCATTTAAACTTAATGACTTAAATATTGGGATTTTTAACCAACTTATGTATTTGAACTTTTCTTTTCTTATGTGGGTCAAGCCTCCAAGGCTCGTTTCTTAAATAGGTTGGGACCTTACAACCAAAGGTTGAGAAAGTTATTGTTCAAAAATTTGGGATTGATAGTGTAGAGAAATGTCGTTACGAGGTACAAAACTCCAAGAGATACAACATTGTCAACATGGATGTCATGGTCTTAGGTTCGCAATCTATTCTCACATCTTTCATAATAATGTTTGTCATGCCTACAAGATACTCATCCCTTATTCTTCACCACCCATACTGGAAGTTCAAATTGTCAATTTTGCCAATTTTTGTATCATAATTAGGCAAACACCTCAATTCCAAACTTAACGCATTTGTTGCCAATGTCGAACTATAACTCGTTGGGGTTTGATTGTCTGAGTTCTCTTAAAAACACTCTATGAATAATTGCGGCTTAATGATGTCATTGGTCACGTCAAGGGATTAACATACAAAGCTCCTGCATCTAGACAACACCTTAAATTCATTAAAATTAACATTTGTTGACCTTGTTTTTTGTAGGGCTGATTTGGCTAACAGATTACAGCTCTTTCAGCTTACACGTATGCTTTGGTCCTGCACACTAAGACAAATTGTTAGAGCATATAGCCAAACTCCAATAGTGGACGCAGCCACAGGTACTCCGACGATCAAGTTAGTAGGGTTGAATATATAATTGGGTGTGGGACAAGCTTAGGACACAGTCTTATCAAAGTAAAAGGGGCTCGAAATTGGGGGTAATATAGAGAAAAAGATAAGAGTGAAGTAGTTGTATGGTTTGAAAGTATAAACATGCATTTACTTTTAATGGAACTAGACTTTATCTTTTATAGTAGAAGGTGACGAATGTGAGCCATTGGATGAGCATACACATGGCTTCATCCTTGCTGCGGGACTCTCTTGTCACAAATGTCAATCAATCATTCTAAGCCCATGTTGCATTGAGTGTTGTGGTGGTGTTGCAGGCCTAGGCTTGATATGTAAGACTAGACTTGACTTGTTTGATTGAGTGGAGTCGCCTATATAATGAGTTGTCCACTTACAATAAGATCTTGTGTGAAGATCCTCTCTTGATACGCCTTTACCGATTCACCTCAATTGAAGTGGCTCAGCTGTAGCCAATGGGTTTGGTCTGTCATATGGGTTCGGCCATTCATCGGTTCGGCTAGAATTATCGTGTCATCACAATGACATAGAGTATGGGCCTGTATTTTTCTACCACATTTCCTGCCACATGCCTCTGATGGAGCCTCGATGATGAAGTATAACAATAGTCCTCCAAACCCATGCATGAATATTCATATAATGAGTGAAATTGAAGGTCATATTATATGTGTCGCGCTTTTTGTCTCCAGGTAAAAAAGATTTTCTGGTATGGGTGGGAACACTAAGTCGTACCGTAGCACAATCTCCCCAAGTCCTATATGAACATTTATGTAATGCATGGACTTAAAAATAATTAAAGAACTCAATACCATGAATAAGGCGTACACTTGTACATCAGCAAGGCCATCACAATGCTCAAATATGCTAAGGCGAGGCCTTAGCGTTGAGAACAAGCCTTTAGAAGCTATTGAAGCCGATAACAAGGTTGAAATGAGACAAAACGGGGCCCTGGCATTGAGGGCGAGTTACTAGGAGTTGTTGAAGCCTACCATAAGGCTGAGATAAGCTAAGACGAGGCCCTAGCATTGAGGACGAGTCGTTGGAGCTGTTGAAGCCGATAAACAAGGCAGGAATAAGCTAAGGCGAGGACCGGCATTGAGGACAAGCCCTTTGGATCTATTGAAGCATATCATAAGCCTAAAATAAGCTAAGGCGAGGCCCTTACATTCGAACTGATCGTAGTAGGGATTTTGCTACAACATGACATTGATGGGACGCATGCACAATAATTTGAACCATCTCGCCTTCCTAAGAAAAGAAAGGCAGGCGTTTCACATGTATTATGGGCACTTGTCATGTGCATTAACTGCACAATCATGATCTTTTGTTGTAACCATCCGAGCTGACACGATCAAATCTGGAGCCTTAATTCAAATTTAAATGGGAGCGTTTTGGGATTTGACGGTTCAGATAAGGACTTACCGTCGACAATCCACATCTAAAGTGTGATGGTTAAAAAGCTGGTGTTCGAACCATTTGCCTATATAAGAATGCCCTTTTCCATTTCATAAGCTTTTACTTTGCAAATTCTTGACAACCCTTAGCAAAATCAGCAATTCCTATGCAACTTCCGGCGATTCCAATTATTTTTCAATGATTGTCCTCCTTCTTCGATGTGTGTAGCGACTATTCGTAAATGTGATTATAGAAACAAATTCCTTTTAGAAGATTTCTTTGGTTTTCCACATTTTCTTAGCACTTATGGCCACGACTTCTAGGAAAATCGACTCTAGGAAAACAATAGAACCTACTAACATTAGTGCCTTCGCTGTTGAGATGTGGTTACCTTCTTTAGTTCCAACTGAAAGGATCAAGGAGGCCATAAGGGGTCCTCATAGAGCCCGGATAATGCACAAATGACCCATTGACTATAATATTAAGTGGGGGCTTCATTATGCCTATGTGAAGGAGAACGAGCTGACCAAATATATGGTGAGATTTAGAATCCCTGATACCATAGAGTTGTTCATACTAATCCCTGAAGTGCAAGCCTTTCTCTAGATAGGGGTACATCACAGTTAGCGAGATGATTCTTTGTGGAGGCATGATAATGCCCATGCACACAATCTTTATGTACGTTTTTAGGCAATACAACCTTGCCCCCACCTAACTCTTTCCAAATTCCTGGAGCCAGTTACTAGGGGCCTTTCTTTTGTTGAAAGAGGCCATTGGGGGCGAATACATGCCTTCTCACGTATTTCAAACCCTATTCCAGCCTCGAGATTGTGCTGAGGGTGAGGACCATAAGGGGTGGTACTGTATTGATCTCTTGGGCTCACATGTACCCTTCGTCTGAGATATTTCACTTCGATTAAGAATTGGAAATCCTTCTGGTTCTGGATCAGGGGTTGATAGCAGACATTAGAGAGCAATGCAGTGCCAAAAATTACTATTTCGACTTAGTACCATGAGTACAACGAGTCATGTTTTACAAGCACATACGTACTTTCATATTATCCCTTTTGCTAACTTCGTTCTTGTGCAGTTGCTATTAATCGGTTCTAGCTCGAACCAGAGGAGTGGACAGTGGTTACAGTCTTTCCATCGAGCAGAGGCAATACATTGACGTTATTTTGAACTGCAACCTCTCTATCAAACATCAACTGATGACTTCAAAAGGTATAGCCTATATGCTATGCATATTTTTCTAAATATTAACGTCTCTAACACAATTGTAAACTAGTACGAGAGAAAAGTGTATGCCAAGATGGACCTGTTCACCCTGTAGTATCTAGGCGAGGCGAAGAAGAATAAGCTCCTGAGCACTAGCACTGCAGGTTTCAAGTCTCAAAGAGATGATCTGGCCCACATCTCTCATGAAAAGAAAAGGAGATTAATGCTACTAAGGCCAAGGTCGAAGAAAAGGGAAAAAAGGAAAAAGCTCCTAAGGAAAAACCCATGAAGAAGAGGCTTGTTATCTCCAAAAATACCGACACAGCTCATCTTCCAAAGAGAACTCACAATTGAGCAATCTAGGAAGAGGTCTTTAGCTATATGGCCACTTATTACTGTTCAAATAATGGACCTGGAAGAGGCCAGGAGCAAGAAGAGAGCATGTTGAAGAGGCAAAAATGCAGGGAGTGGGCTAAAGAAGTAGTCCCCAAGGAAAGGCAATGAATTTCTTGGGGGGTCGGGTAGATGAACTAGACTCTGCTTGTTTTGAAATGCTCATTGTCGAAGTCCAACTGGTTGTACAGATCTACCATAAGTACTGGACTAAAAAGCACTCTAATTATGTAGAGACCTACAACTCGGTGGATATAATGAAGGCGGGCCTCAGCCTCTTAGCTAGCTTAATGGGCTTCATCTTAAGTTCCCAAATTGATCTGAGGTGCCTTTAAATCTCCAATCAAGAAAACTTGCAAAAGGCATATGTAGCTAACAAATAGGTTAAGAAGTTGCTGGTTGAAGCCTCTAAAGTAAATGAGGTGATTGAAGAGGCCGAGTTAAATCAGGCAGAGATGGAGTTGAGGATCGCCTTTTTTTACATTGAAATGAGGAATTGAAGAAGGAAGTACACCTTTCTAAATCCGAAGTCCAAACCTGATGAAATGGGTTGAACACTCTAATAACCTCCAAAGGATCGCCTCATTTGCTTTGGAGTTGGCAACAAGGAAAAAATGGAGAGCTGAGCTTCCAAGTTGAGAGTCTAACTCGATTACGCCTAAAGAATAACGTGGTATTTGTAGTACAGTTTTGGGGGTGTCAATTCCACGGGGAGATGAAATCAATTTTTGGAATAGTGAAGTGCCAGAATTCCCTCAATTGAATTGAATCATTCACATCAATTATTTACTCAATTAGAGGTTTTCATCACAACTCTCTAATCGGAAGATATATCGTTGGAAATCAATTTATTTCAATTGTAATCCTAGAATCTAGATTTCCTATAATACATTCCCACATTTTTTAATGGAATAAGATTAACAAACGACCATATATATCAAGCATAGGGCAGTAATTAATCAGATCGATAATATAAATATGAGATTAAAATTCAACAAATACTTCAATTTTTCAATAGAAAGAGCGTGGCTAGATCTATGAAGAATTTAATAAAAGTTAAATCAATCTCAAACATATATATTTAGGAAAAGTCTAAATCCTAGAATTATTCAACAAGGAAAGATCAAATTTTATGAATAGAGGGTCTGAAATCTCCAAATCCAATGAATTCCTTCCTAACTTCACCAAGAATTTTAGTTCTCCATGGAAATCTTGAGCAAAAACTAGAGAAAAATATGCATGGAGGCATCCTCCTATGTTCTTGATTATGTCCAAAGAATAACGCGGGATTCGTAGCACAGTTTTGGGGTGTCGATTCCATGAGGAGATGGAAAATTGCTCAAATGATCAAAAGGTGAATGTTCTTGGAATGTGTAATAGAATTTATTGGTTTAGTGATGTTTAAATTAAAATTTGAAATAACAAAATTAAAATCAATATTTGGAATAGTGAAGTATCGGAATTCTCTCAATTGGATTGTGTCATTCAATATCAATTATTCATTTTTTTCACTCAATTAGAGGTTTTCATCACAACTCTCTAATCGGAAGATATATCATTGAAAATCAATTTATTTCAATTGTAATCATAGGATCTAGAATTCCTATAACACATTCCCATGTTTTTAGTTGGAATAAGATTAAGAAACGACCATATACATCAAGCATAAGGTAGTAATGAATTACACCAATAATATAAATTTGAGATTAAAATTCAACAAATACTTCAATTATTCAATAGAAAGAGCATGACTAGATCTATGAAGAATTTAATAAAAATTAAATCAATCTCAAAAAAATTCATGTCAAAAAAGTCTAAATCCTAGAATTATTCAACAAGGAAAGATCAAATTATATAAATAAAGGGTGTGAAATCTCCAAATCCAATGAGTTCCTTTCTTGCTTCACCAAGAATTTTGGCTCTCCATGGAAATCTTGAGCAAAAACCAGAGAAAAATATGTATGGAGACGTCCTCCTGTGTTCTGAGACTTCTTAGGGTTCTAATACACGAATCCCCACTTGTTTCAATAGGCAGTTGAACAAGATTAGGAAAATAAATATTCATCCCCTCCCAAACATAACTATGCGATCACATAGTTCATCAGCATGTGGTCGCATAGTTTATGGAAAGTTAGTATCTCCATTCCCTAAAGCACACATGCGGTCGCATGGTAGACAAAACTATGCGACTGCATAGTGTTGTGTAACTTCCAAAATCTTCGTTTTAGTCCTCCAACTTGGGTTGCTTGACTCTTGATCTCTTTCCTTTTTTCTTCTTATCCAATGCTTTATTCCTTAGCTCAATTTGACCTCTTCATCTTCATATCTTCGTTTTGCCTTTCGACCCATCTTTTGGATATTTGCAATTTGGTCCCTCAACTTTCATTTCCTTCAATTTTGTCATTTTTTTCACTTGTTTCTCCTTATTTTTGCTACCTTCATCACGGTGTCCTGCAAAATGTAAATTACATAGAATTAAGCTATTTTCCAACATATTAATCAACAATTTTCATGTTTTGACAATAAAATAAGTGTGTAAAAATGCACTTCTCAAACTCTCCCAAACTTGAACTACTGTTGTCTTTAAACAAAATTATAACTTAACTCTACATACAATATAGTTTGTCAACCAGCTATGTCTCAGGATTGAAATTCAATAATCAAACAAATGAACAATTACAACGCAAAAATTAAATCCACCTATTACATGCATAAACCGACACGTGTGTGTGTGTGTGTGTGATGTCAACATATTAAGATCATGATTGGCTCGACTCCTGAACCATAGTAGTCAAATATATCATTACTTCGCTCGAGAGATACACACCCCAAAACTTATGCTTTTCTCTCAATTTTCATAGGGTGCATCCTAAGTTGAACTTATTTAATTCAATTTCTTACCCTCTTTTAGCTTAGATAAATCTTACTATTACAAGTTCACATTTCAACAAGTCGAGATACTCCTATATTTTTTGATTGCTTCAACCCTTAAGACTAAACTAGATTACTTGCTTCTTGTCAAAACGTGTAGTTTTATCAACTAAATGTCCAGGGCTCAATGTATTTGTGTATTTTTCTTTTCATTATTCATGTCTTTTCATTTTTTTCAAATATCTTCTCATTTGCCTTCTATATAACCCATGTAGCGAACTTTAGGCCGATGACTTTCAAGTCAGATGATCATAGGGCACCAGGTTTTAAACCACCCTTACAAGCTTAATCACCCAAGTTATACAAGCTCGAAAAGATGCTTTTATTCACTCAGAGATTAGTGCAATGTCCATTTTCTTTTAGACATTCAGTTTCTAAAACTAACCTCTAACTTAAAACTTTCATCTCGTCTTTGTCTCATTAGTTTTAGATAATTCACACGATAATTTCATGCAAGGAATCCCTACTAATCTCAACGTTCCCCTGTAATAGCTCAATCATCTCCAAACTACACTATGGTTGGATTATGGATCAATACTATAGAGGTTATTCGATTTTACTTACTATGTTCAACTATTTTCTAAATATCGAACCACATCACTAACTTAATATGCCAAACATGAGTAACGTGCATAGAAAATGTCAAGTTTCATATAAACATGTTTTGACTAATCTAATACTACACTATTTTCATTATTCACAGTTGATAGGTATTCTAATAGTCACATCATAGCCGGCATAGTTATCAAACCCACACAAGTATACAAAACTAAAGCTATAATCTAATGCTACAAAACAATATTAAAAAACTAAAAATAAATGAATAAAAGGCTTGGCCCGAGCCGCGACTCGAGCTTTTTACGGTTCGAGTCATGGACCGCCCAAGCCAGCGAGCCTGATTGACATTCCTACCCACTTGGCGAATGGCCAAAGGTTGGATAATATAGTGAGTTCCTGGGAGGGTTGTCTCAAATATTGGAGAAAGGCTGACATTTATCACACTTTCTCACAATGTCTAGTGCATCTTTTTTTCAAGGTGGGCTAGTGGTACCCTTGACTGAGGAATTTTTATGCTAGTGGTTATCGTACACTCCTTTATGGATTTCTCTTAGTACATGGTTCGCCTCTCCACCTTCAATACACCATAAGAGGAGCGAGGAATTCCATCTCTTGTAGAGCACGTCATCTAGCAAGACGAATTAGGTAGCCATCGTCCTTAGTTTTTAGGCCTACTCTTTGCTATATGGCAAAGCTTGGTCTTTGAGGTAGGTGATGATAGGTTGCATACAGGAAGGGGTACCTTTGATCCATATTACTTCCTCTTTATTTTAGGTGGAATAGCTAGATAAATGCTCGATCGGTACTATTTTGAGTAACTAAAAATCTTTTCTACTGTCCAATTTGGACAAGACATTGGCTTTAACATTTTCAGTTCATAAGATCTGCATCAGCTCGAGTTTTTCAAAGATGGAATGAGGTCCATTACGAGCTTGAGGTATGCAGGCATACTTTTGTCCCTTACAATAAAATTGTCATTGACTTAGCTCACCACCAATTGAGAATCACTACCTACACACAGCTTTTTAACTTGCATCTCTTTGACTAATCTAAGGCCAGCCAGGAGAGCCTCATATTCAACAGTAATATTGAAGGGCTTGAAATAAAACCCCAATGCACAATTGAGCTTGTGGCCTTCAGGGCTCACTAAGACCACTCCTGCTCCAACACTCGTTTCTACAGAAGAGCCATCTACAAAAAGGTTCCATGTAGGAGGATCGACAGGATCCATTACCTCCTCTATTTCAGGGGCATTGTCAAATTCAGCTATAAAATCTATTAGGGCATGACCCTTGATGGAAGTTTTAGGTTTGAATACAAGATCGAACTCAGTGAGTTCCACACCCTACTTCATTAACATTCCAGAAGAGTCAGGTTTTTGAAGTACCTTCATGAGATGGTAGTTTGTTAACACTTATATACTATGGGTTTGGAAGTATGACCTTAACTTTCTTGATGACGTAACTTGGTAAAGAGCCAATTTCTTCATTTTTGGGTAGCAGGTCTCCGCTTATAGTACAACCTTTCTCACATAGTAAACAAGCAATTGATGGCTACTCTTTTCTTTGATAAAGAGTGAACTGTGGCTTTTCTTAATACAACCAAATAAATTATCATTTTACTACAATTTTGATGACATTGATATCATTTTAGTTCAAATCATAACTAAAATGACACACAACTAAAATGACACACATATCATTTCAGTTTATATAAAACAATAATTATATTGTTTCAGCTAAAAGTGTCGACCGTCCACTACAACCCGAAATGCATTCAACATATGTAGGACAATCGAAAGGGTCATCGAGTGGGTTCGAATTTACTCAAAAGAAAATATGGGAACATTTCAAATAATTGTTTACCACCTTCGAACTATTCCAACAGAAAGAAGATATCTTCGTTTCCTCTTTCTAATCTATTCGAGTGGTATCAATCCACTTGATGACCTCTATTGGTCGTCATAATATGTTGAAGGTAGGTAGGGTGGATGTGGATGATCAAATAATTATTTAAACAATATAATTATCGTTTTATATGAAAAGAAACACTATCTATGTTGTTGCACTTATGATTTGAACTGGAATGATTTCAAATTCGTCGAATTTGTATGAAATGATATGGATGTTATGTTGTTCCTGGATTTAATACATAACGATACTACTCTCGTTATGTATGAAAGGAAACGATATATATCATTTTAATTATGATTTAAACTGAAACGATATCAACGTCGTCAAAATTGTACTATAACGATATGTACTTCGTTATGTTATTTCTTGGATTTGATATATAATTATATCATTGTCATAACATATGAAAGAAAATGATATCTATATCGTTTTAGTTATAATTTAAATTGTAACAATTTCAATCTTGCCAAATTTGTGCTTAAATGATATATATATCATTTTATTTTTTAACGGGTCTTATACTTATGATTTATCATCCTTTTTAAAATTGTACGAGAAAAGGTCTCAATTGAACGGAGATGGAATTTTGGTCCCTTGGACACGCTTGCACGATTCCCAATGTTGCTTGCAGGCTGTACAAGTTTTTTGGTATAACGACTTATATGGTGTTTCATTGGTCTATAACAACTTCAATGTTATTATAAAAATTAGTATAGCAGTGTCTTTTTCGTACTGGAACGACATCAATATCATTTTATGTCTCAAGAATGATTTCTTTGTCATTACGTAAAGCAGGATTTATATTTTGTCATAATGACCTAAATGTCATTTTATTTTTCTGGAATGATATTAGTATCCTGAACATGTATGATATTTAAACCTGAAAGTTTTAATAGCCTGAGAGTATATAAACTTCAATTCAATTCAATATCATGAAGTTGCAAATGCACTCGCTAGCCAAAATCTAAGGGCATGTTCTCTTTGTCATTTTTAAGCCGTTTTCTGTTATTAATTTTTCAAAACAGTGAAAACGCGTTCTCTTTCTTATTTTCGAAAACAAGTTTTTGAAAATGAAAAAAAAAACATTGAAAACGGAAAACGGCTGAAACCTCGTTTTGGAAAATCTAACAACAAAACAAGGGAAAGTTGCAAAACACGGGAAATGGCATTTCTCAAGTCTCTCTCCCCTCTCCCGTGACAAAGGACGTTTTTCTCTCACAAACCCACAACCCAAAATTGAAATCATATCGTGTTGCCAAATCGAATGATTCTCTACGGGATCTTCAAATCAAGGTTTTGAGCTCGTCTTTCTGAATCGAAGGCTTCTCGACGGGTTGTTTCAATCAAGGTTTCGCATCATCGAATCAAGGTTTAGATTCTTTGCTTGTGATAATCTTTGATTATTTGCTTGCTATTCCATATCTTAGGATTTGAAACGTGTTTGATTCTCGCCAGATCTCTGTAAATTCAACTTTAATTTTTGTAAATTAGTTTCATATCTGGGTTTCAAATTTTCCTTCCCAATTTCTCATCTTTTCTAATGTTGTAATTTTTGGGTTGTTGGTTTCAAGTTATACATTTCTTGCAGCAAGTTAATTGAATGAATTTTTTCCTATTTCATACGTTTCAAATTCTTATTATTGAAGGTTTGATTCTGATATATACATAAACTTGTCTTAATGAATAATTTTGCTACAAGTAGTTTGAGTTTTATGTGTGCAGTCCATGTTCATGGTCCCTTGTTTGATAGGGAGGATAAGGCTAAAATCTTGTTTATATTCTGCTTAAGGCCTAAGAGTACAGTGAATCGAGCTCAAAATCAAGAGAGTTTAAAACAAAAAACCCAACTTTCTTGGCTTGTATAAAGATGTGAACATGTACAGCAAAGTGAATGGTTTCTTTTACAAACTGAGGGTGAGGCACACCTTGTATAGTTGAGTTGAGATACTGGCTTAGAAGCATTCTTATTAACAGAATAAGTTTAAAGAATACAGATAGGCACGCCTTGTATAGTTGAGTTGAGGTACTGACTTGAGGCATGATTATTAACAGAATAAGTTTAAGTAACAAAAAATGTAAGTTTCGGTAAAAAAAAAACTTTATAACTAACTAGTGATGATTTGCTTAATTAGACATCACTGTCCACTACTGAATTGTCTAGTCGAAGAATCCCAAAGAGAGCTCTTTCCTGGGCATAATTTCTCGAGTAATCTCTCGAGTTTCCCTTCTTTTGCTTTCTTTAGAAGCTCAACCCCAAAAGACACTGGCATTCGCTGAACGGATGATCAAAGTACAGGAAAAGAGTGAATAACTGGGTCATGAGGTGAAAACCAAAAAAAAAAAAAACTATCTACCTTTGCGAGCCAAATAATATAGGTAGGAGAATAGATTGATTGTGCTTGATAGTCCTCAAAGTCATTATTAGGGATAATTGTGCAAGATTCGTACAGTTTCAATTTGTTATCCACAAACTTGCTATTGTCACAAATCTCTGTACTTTTGCAGCAAGAAGGGTCGGATATGTTTTGATCACAAGGATAATTGTGCAAAACTCGTACAGTTTCAAGGTTTGATTATGATAAATTCTTATTCCAATAGTATCCTTTTTGATGAATTAAAGGTGATTTAAAAAAATTGAAACGCTTTTTAAATTTGCAGTAGATGAAGAACCCGATAAGGATACACTTAAGAAGATTGGTGAAGTGTATGTAGCTGAAGAGTTCGTTTTTCTTGAACTTTAGAGAGTTCATTGTTGAAAGCACTCGCGTTTCTTAGAAATTAGGTCGAAGGGCCAAACTTTGTTGCGTGGATCTAGGTCAAGA